>JAGVVM010001179.1:0-66185 GCA_019149425.1 Psidium friedrichsthalianum | reverse complement strand
CCAGATGATTGATGCAGGTCTGCAGTGCGTGCAACCTGCGAGGCTCTTGTGATAAAGCTTATGTGATACTCAAGGAATCTGATGCTGCTGCTCGCACACAGTAGATATGTCCGGATATTGTTATTCTATGCAACAGATCCGCTTGTTTTCAGGTGGTCAGAAACCTCCTGGGAGAGACCTTGTGAATCTTTGCTAGGGAATTGCTTTCTCAGTAGTTGAACTGAGTGAGACACCCCTGATCCAGAACTCCCAAGACCCGCTACAAAAAACTCAGCCTGTAGAAAAGCGATCAATGATTTATTGAGGATAATGTCACAAGATGTGGAAATGAAGAGGGGTGATTGGATGTGTCCCAAGTAAGTCTGTTAGAGATCGAGATTAGTACATGTATATACTTTAGGTATGTTTTGTGCTCCTCTGGAGAATAATATAGTAAACAAGTGCTTTTAGAATTTTTAATAAGTTCCCTGTATTTGGTGTCTGGGGCATCTCAAATTTTAAGCAGGTTTGTAGTGTCTGTGGAAAGTCTGAACACCATGCTCCTGATACTTGATATTTTCGTTGGTCTACGGCTAGGTTTTCCTTTCTTTTGATTAGTAAACGGAGAGACCACTGCTTCATGCCTTTGAAGTTGTGATATAAAGTGGACTCCTTTTCTTGAAGTTTGAGCCCTTGCAAATTAGTCTGCCAGTGAGCCTGTGATGCATGAGCAGAACAAAAGCTCTTGCTTTATTTTTATTTTTTGTATGTTATGTCGCGCTAGATAGCCTTCTTGTCAATGTCTTGTAGTCCATGTTTTACTCTAACCTATGAGTAATATCTTCTCTTGCTTGGTCATGATGCGCATATCTTCCTCTCTTGTTTAAGTTTTTCTGGCTAAACCTGAAAATACTGCTGAAGCTAACACCATAACGAAGAATTCTCAAATAAGCCCCCTTGATAACTAGAAGAACAAAAGCTACAGACACCATTTGGGAATGAAATGGAAAAGCTGAAGCTTACTGTAAGAATCTCAACTGGACAGTAAAGTTAGCTTCAACTAAATCAACAAGTCAGTCAAAACCTAATCAGAAGCAATGGCTGGCCGACAATATTTCCCAGAAGTTGCCCCCCAACACACACAAAAAAAAAAGGAAATTTAGAAAACTATGCTTATAAATCAAGATCAAATTTGATTTTTGTTCGCCCAAAATGTTTTATCCTCGCAGAATTCATGACACGAGTTCCTCAATATCTGGACAGTCTAAAACTGAAATTATTCACAGCAATCACTTGTGGTGATGCTGATAGTTGATGGAACAGCGTGTTTCGTTGACAAACCGAGCTTACTCAGCCGAAGATTCATGAAGGACTCTAGAAATATTCCATGAATATATTGGACATTGTCGGAAAATAAATCCTAAGCTCATATTGAATGAAAACATTTCAATGTGACGATATGCGAATTTTAGGTTTAGCCAGAAAAACTTAAACAAGAGAGGAAGATATGCGCATCATGACCAAGCAAAGAGAAAGATATTACATCATAGGTTAGAAGTAAAACATGGAACTACAAGACATTGACAAGAAGGCTATCTAGCCGCGACATAACATACAAAAAATAAAAAATAAAAGCAAGAGCTTTTGTTCTGCTCATGCATCACAGGCTCACTGGCAGACTAATTTGCAAGGGCTCAAACTTCAAGAAAAGGAGTCCACTTTATATCACAACTTCAAAGGCATGAAGCAGTGGTCTCTCCGTTTACTAATCAAAAGAAAGAGAAAACCTAGCCGTAGACCAACGAAAATATCAAGTATCAGGAGCATGGTGTTCAGGACTTTCCCACAGACACTACAAACACTGCTTAAATTTAGATGCACCCAGACACACAAATACAGGGAACTTATTAAAAATTCTAAAAGCACTTGTTGACTATATTATTCTCCATAGGAGCACAAAACATACCTAAAGTATATACATTGTACTAATCTCGATCTTCTAAACAGACTTACTTGGGACACATCCAATCACCCCTCTTCATTTCCACATCTTGTGACAAATTATCCTCAATAAAATCAATTGATCGCTTTTCTACAGGCTGAGTTTTTGTAGCGGGTCTTGGGAGTTCTGGATCAGGGGGTGTCTCACTCAGTTCAACTAACTGAGAAAGCAATTCCCTAGCAGAAGATTCAACAAGGTCTCTCCCAGGAGGTTTCTGACCACCTGAAAAAACAAGCGGATCTGTTGCATAGAATAACAATATCCGGACAATATCTACTGTGCGAGCAGCAGCATCAGATTCCTTGAGTATCACATAAGCTTTATCACAAGAGCCTCGCAGGTTGCACGCACTGCAGACCTGCATCAAATCATCTATGTCAGGATTAAGTAGCTTCCCATATGTAGGCAATCAAAAATAGAAACACAACAAAACCAAGCGTAGGACTTGAGATTGAAAATAAATTTTAACATACATCCCCTTCATCAAGTCGCACATAGACTCTCAGCCTTTTCCCCGAGTTGACAGCCTTGCGAAGAAGATTGGGGCATCCATGCTCCACCACTGTTTGAATGTGTTGTAAAGACAGCGATCTGCACCAATAACGATAAGATCATGACTCAAAATTAGGATAACTGTATTCAAGAACAGTTCCAACATGAATGTCAAATGCTAATGAGTGGCTGCTTATGTCAGCCCGACAACTTCTAAAATCGCTCAGCCTTGATATGATTCTAGCCGGAGCTTGGTTATACTTCTATCCTAAACAAATCAGCAGCATCATGTGTGAAGTTTGTGAGCCCGCTGCTAATGATTCAAAACAATAGTAGACCTGATCCTCACACCAAATAAAAGCAGCATCGATAGTTGCTCGGCAATTAAGCGTAGTACTAAAGAATTAAAGACTCTGCTCTTCACCAAGTTCAAATCTATGGATTACTCGCTTATCTCCTTATTAAAGCTAATTTCAAAGCTTTAGAATTAGGCAAGTCAAAGACTGTATGTGAGGGCGTGTGTTAAAGCGATTGAATATCAGAAAAAGTCATCATCCATCAGCTCAAGCATTCATATGCAATCACTGGTGCCAAAATATAACACACGCTCAATTCTTGAGCCTCATTGAAAATGAGAAGCGATGACCCATATCCGAATACAATAATCTGATCAGCCACACTACTAAAAGACCTCCAGAAGGAAAATAGCAAACCCACTTTTCCAAAAGAACCAAGGAAACCACCCCCCCCCCCCCCCCCCCCGGCGTAACGAATGAAGAGTAGATGGCCACCGTCCAGGGTCTCCTTACTTGAAAATGTCATATCTGTCACGCGCGAAGCTGAGGCAAGGATCCTTCAACAACCCTAATTGCTTGTAAAGCTCGCCGTCTCCTTCGATGACATCGCCTAGCTCTTTCCCAGCCGAAACCTCGTCGCTCCCTTCACGCGGAGGTGACCGCTCGGCGAGGTAACCTCTCGCCTTGAGGCTATCGACGAAGCTCACCCACTCGGGCCAGGGGTGGTGGAGGAGGAGGGGGCCTGCGAGGCCTCGGAGGCGACGGCGGCGGCGGAACAGTAGCCGCGGAAGCGGAGGGAGTGGCGAGGAGGAGAGGCGGAGGGAGACGAGGGAGGGAACCGTGGGCGCGGAAGAGGGCGGTCCCGAAGAGGAAGAGCTTGGAGGCAGACATTGCTGCGGCTGCTGATGGTGGCGAGGAGGACTTCAGAGTTCAGAGCGTGTCCATGGATTGAGTCGAGTTGGTGGTTTGAGAGGGTTTTGGGGAAGACGAGAAGAGGGTTTATGCTAACAGGCTATAGCCAATTATAAGAAAAAATAATTTCCCCTCTTTTAAGGTATTTTTATCTTAAAATGTACGTGCCTTATGTTAATTTTAACGTCGGGCATTTAATTCAAATGTTGTGCGGCCTTTTGATGAAAATCTGGACTCACGGAGTTGATCGGACCCTAAATTGTATCCATTAAGAACATATTAAGGCGTTCAAATTTAACACGTGGATTGACGGACACTTCGACTCTTGAGTTGGTAGACGACGATGGATTAAGAGGGAGCTTGGTGATTAGAGTAGAAATGACTCATATGGTGAGCTTATATGGGTGGAGTTTTTTTTTTTCTATTGATCGAGAGCCTATCGCCATCTTACTAAAGAAAACGAATACAAAAAATCAACAGTGTGCTTCTAGTGGTCATAACATTTGGGCGACCGCGGTCGAAATGGTTAGCTAAGATTGATTCTCCCTCTCTCTTCCTCTTCAAGCTTTGTTTTAGATCGAGGGTTGCGTGCCCACGTTTGCGTCCCCCTTCTCAACCGGCCATGACCATTATACAGTGGGACAATTGCAATTTTAATGGTAATAGGCATCAAAATTGACCATTACCATCACATTGATTTTAATTACCCTTTTAGATTTTGTTGGGGGTCAAACTCTTGACCCGAATTCACCGAAAACTTCTGGACCAGTGCATGGCCACATTTGTTGTCACAATACCATTCAAATTACTAACATGTGACCAAGAGGTTTTCATTTTAACATAAATTTTCAAATCATAATCTTGTAGAACACTATAGATGTTAAACATCATCCAAATGTTGAATATATACGTTTTGACCAACATAAGTCAAACCGAAGCTTCTCAAAGTACTTTTTCATTTTCCCCTTGGAGGCCCCTTTGTCTGGTAAAACCCCAGATCTTCATAAACCCCCTCAGGTTCTCCCTTCTTCTCTTCCATTTTCTCCACCCAACACGCGAAGCTTGTGGAAGAGCGCGATCCGTCGTGTCACCTCGCTCCGCCACAATGAGAAGGGCTTCTTCCACCCTCGCCCCTCCTTCCTGTCGCGCGCCCTCGCCTCCTCCGCCTCCGTCCCCCACCACCACCACCGCCCCATCCTCCAGGCGGCTCTCTACGGCAGCGGCAGCAGCGGGGGGCCTATTCCCGGCGCGCCGACCGCCGCTGGTTCGCTGGCCTGCTCGATTCGCCCCGGGTTGCCTCTCTCCGCATTGCCGCCGCTCTGTTTGCGACCTCCGCCGCGTCGGTTGCTCTGTCCGGCGAGGTCCTCGCGAAGGAGCCGCCGTCGCCGGAGGTGGTCCCGAAGGAGGTCGTGCTCTACCAATACGAAGCTTGCCCCTTCTGCAACAAAGTTAAAGGTGAGGTACTCTGCGTTGGCTTATTTGTTCGTCTGTCGCGTGTTTGGTCTGATGACGCGATCTCTGTCTATGTCGTTTCGAGTGATTTGGTGCAGTTGCGTGCTTTTGTAATATTTTTTATTCCAAAGCTTCGATTGAGCTTAATACTTTGTGAGTGAGAGAGAGAAATTGTTTCGCGTCTTGGCAAATGCATCTGGAATTAGTCAACTGCTCAAGGAAGTGCGTGAATTATAATTCAGTTCAAAAGATGAAATAGTTTGATGATGGAATATTGTTTGGGAATTTCTCGTTATCTGTTTGGTCAGATTTGATGTCCTAAAAGCGCTGCTGCATAATATGCCTGTTGGTAGTTGATGGTGAATGGAAAGGATCGTTCTGTTCTTATGCAGCCTCTTACTATTCTTCTTTTACACTTCGGAAGCTTGGAAAAATGGAGACATGTGAGCCTTTTGTCTTTCATTGCAAAATAATATATGAAATTCTGGCTCTTGCTTGTATTAACGGATTCTGGCTACATAGATGGCACCTTAAATCCTCTATAGGGTTTTAAAAATCATGAACAGTATCAATTTAGTGCATTTCTCGGTGAGTGACCTGTTACAATTATTTCTTCTTGCGACTATCTATTTGATCCGAGGAGGATGGTCTTAGAGGCAACGTTGTCCTCTTCTTCCATTTTTCTGTTCTTTTTCATTTCATAATTAGTTCGAGTTTTCTGTCAATGTCAGCATTTTTGGACTATTATGACATCCCCTACAAAGTTGTTGAAGTCAACCCACTTAGTAAGAAAGAGATAAAGTGGTCCGATTACAGGAAGGTTCCTATACTGATGGTGGATGGCGAGCAGCTAGTTGACTCATCAGGTTCTGTTTTTCCCCTTTTGTTGCTACAACCTATATTCCTGAATTTGTCTACCATTAAATGCACAGTCAGGAATCTATGGAAAACTATGTTTACTGAGGATATTTTCTATGCTATTCATCATAAGCCCCTCGTTACTTGTAGTGCCATTATGATCTTAACTTACGTGAAAAATTTGAATCCTGCAGATATCATTGACAAGCTGGGTCGAAAAATTCTTTCTGAAAAGTCGGCCAAACTGATCACAGAAGATGATGATAACGAAGAGAACAAGTGGCGGAGGTAGTGTCCTTTTCCATATTATGACACGAGGTGTTATTGTTGATGGTACAGCTACACTTATGCAGTCTGCCATGTCAATTGTAGACCATAAAGAAATATTTACTTGTTAATCGGATGTGGGAAACAGTTTCACGTCTTTTGTACGCCATCCCAATTGTGCGCATTGGTTATTTACTTAGTATCAGCCAGATCAAATGGGGCTTCATCTGTGTGCTTTAAGCAGTAGTATAAGTCTAGAAACTTCTGATATTATGCTGAGAGTTGATGATTGTGCTTATTTTGTTCTAACTACAGATGGGTTGACAATCACTTGGTGCATGTCTTATCACCAAACATCTACAGGAATACGTCCGAGGCTCTTGAGTCATTTGATTATATCACGAGCAATGGTAAGACATGCTTATGATTTAGATGTGAAGTTAGATTTACCTTCCTCTCCAAGATGCTGATTGGTTTGGCAGCAAAAGAAGATGATTGATAATTTGTATGCTTTGCTCATCTGGTAGGATAGGAGGATATATTATTTATTGCTTCACTAGGAGGGCAACAAATGCTTCTTCATCTTGTCTCTGTAGCAGCTCATGCGTATGACCCGGGAGAGTGTTTAGCAGGCAAGACTACAGATAACTGTAATTGCTGGATAAGTAGATCGAGTCATCAAATTGTTATATGGAAGTTTCTATATGATCGACGCGTAAGAGATTGTAGTTTATATATGGAGTTTAAAGACGGAGCAATCACATAATTTTTCTTTGGAATGCGATTTCTCATTCATATTTTTGTCATTGCTATTATAGATACAATTAAAAGAGAATCTGTGGAGTAAAAGCCGTTCTGATTTCGTCACTGTCAAAGTATGCCATTTGTTTTGCTTTATGTGTGCATTATATAGCTTGGCTCTTTGATAATATATTTCCTTTCAGTTGTTTTTATTGAAGGAATTCCATCTAGGGTTCTTGTCTATGATTACTATTGTTCCGGTGATTAACTCCTGATGATGTACATAGGTAGAAAAAGCATAATTTGGAAATGAGATGTGAGTGTCATTGGATGATTGCAAAACTAATGCAATGGTACCACCCTTCCAGATCGGCTTCATGGGTTTGTTTTACTCAAATATGGCCATATGGTAATTGGCTCAAATATATAAAAGTAGATGTGTTTATGTAATTCTCATCATAACGTGATCATAAATATGTAAAGTGAAGCCAAGAGCTTGCATTGGCTTAAATTGTTGGTTTATTATGTCTTAGAAATATACTGACACATTGTAAAAGAGTGATATATGTATTGTGGTCTGGCCTGCTGAGGTGATGTCACCTGTGTTTACTTTCGTTTCACACAATCATGCTGCATAACAGTTCTTGTTCTTGTTCTTCTTCTATATATATATGGGAGTGTGAGGGGAAAAAGGACTTAGTTATGTTGATTTGCTGATAAGGTGATTTGCTATCTTTCAAATCCAATTTGGTTGTCTTGGTGTTTGTAACATCGAATGCTCAAAGTTATTATAGTGGTATTGCTTTTCAAACTTGTACAATGTGGGTGTTTAGTTTCATCAATCTATTTGCAGTATTTCGTTGATTATATTTTTCAGTTTGTCGAAAGAATCTTACTGTGTAACTGGCTGTATCGGTGTCTAGATTTACATGTTCTGTGATTTCAGGTAATTTCAGCTTCACTGAGAAAATTACAGTAAAATATGCTGGAGCTGCTGCGATGTACTTTGTATCCAAGAAGCTGAAGAAGAAGTACAATATTACTGATGAACGTGCTGCCCTCTATGATGCTGCGGAGACGTGGGTTGATGCCTTAAATGGCAGGGAGTTCTTGGGTATGCACTCTAGCTATGGAATAGTTGCTTGAAACACACTTCTTTTAATAATTAGATCAGTCTTCTACTTATCTACTGAACTCTGTTGATAGATCGTGAATTACATACTTTCAGTGCATGTAGTGTAGTCCTTTTGCATTCTGCAAGACTACTGTGAGGTAACTATGCCTCCTTAGTGAGGCAGATGCTGTGATTGTACATTTCTGGATCACCTTTGTTCCACTCCACCTTGGATGGGCCGCTGGCTTTCATGCTGGTTTGCTTTACTTGCATCACTGGTTTTATTTGTTCTGCACCTCACATAGGTAGCCAACTCTAATGGATGAGCTGAATGTTCATCATCTATTGGGATAAGCTTTTGGGTGTAAGTAGTGTATCACCTATTGTAAGAGAGCACATACGAATATATTTAAGCCAAAATAACCCTGTTCTGCACCTCACATAGGTAGCCAACTCTAATGGATGAGCTGAATGGTGTCCGTACCTTTGTGGTCAAGATGTTTACTCATCATAATATCTGCTGTTTCAGGGGGCTTAAAGCCTAATTTCGCCGACCTTGCTGTCTTTGGTGTTCTAAGACCGATCCGTTATTTGAGATCTGGTAGGGATATGGTGGAGCACACTCGTATTGGTGAATGGTACTCAAGAATGGAGAGTGCTGTGGGAGAGTCCTCGAGGATTAAGGCTTAAACTGGAATCCTGTCAGATTCAGGGACACACTTTCTGGTTTTTAAACTAATGCTCGCTAATTGGTTCTGTGTCCAAGTATGGCCGACTGTAGAAAGAGACGAGTCCATAGTATTCTTGATTTTTTCCCCTCCAAGATTTGTAAGATTTTTGGTGGTCATATGTGTCTTACCAAAAGTTTTGGGATTCTTTTATCATTGTTTCGCTTTGTAATAAATGTCCCAGCCGATACGAAGGAAAGGAGGTGTTTTACATACATGATTATTCAGTACTGCCGAAACAATGGCCGTTTCTAGTGTATGAACTGTTTTGTGTCGGGAGTTTGTAGCATCTATGGTATGAGACATGAATGGATAGGATCAGGGACTCCTCAAATGGTAAGTCTCTTGCTCATATAATGGATCATTCTTCAGATGAGATTGACATATTGAATTTAGATGAGAGTGCATTTTTTAAGTTTGTCCTCTTGGTTGGCAAGTTTCTGGCCGAGTGTCGTTAATTATCGACAAGGTTCATTTTTTCCCTATTGGACAAGCGAGATTAAATTCTCGCGAAAGCAGTCCTTTTTTGTGGCACTAACTGAACATTAGCCGAGTTGGCGCCGTGGCTTGGCATTCAGGATTCTGGGGTTTGAATTTTGCTCGAAAACGAAATTTGCGTTTCTTGGTGAAATCATGTTGGCACAGGAGAAATCCGAATTGGATTGACAGAGGTCCTGGAAAGGTGCTTATGCGGTATCCTGCTCGGTGAAGATGTTATATGCTTTATATTAGTTCAATTTCATCAGATGCTTAAGAGACTTTTACGCAGGAATGTTGTAGATCTGCACCTATGTAACACAAACTCTTGCGTACGAGCAACTAGAGTGTCCACTTTGAACTGTCGAGTTAGAATCAGACTAAAAAATGAGACAGCACGAGGGTTTAAACATTGTTTCCTTTCACACAACTGGAGAAGAAATTGACTCCCTTATAAACATTAGCAACAACCCCTCAAGGCCTACCAATCTCCCATGGCCAAAGCCAACATTTTCTCATTTTTTGATCTTTAGTTTCTCCGAGAAGACTTGCCACCTACAATCAAAGTCTCCATTTACTTTACGAGTGAAGGAATAATCAGAAACCATAAGCGATGGCGATTTCTCTGAAGGCTATCGCCTTCCTATCATCAGTACTTCACTTTTTCGCTGTCCTCCGATTCACCCAGAGCGATGCTCCTTTCTTCATCGAGTGACAGGGATACGTATAGGGCGCAATTCATGACTGAAGAAAGTAAATTTCCGCTACGAGCTTTTATTGAGTCCTCGGGCATTAATTTCACCAAAGGGAACATAAAGGATCACACACACACACACACACACACATATATATATATATATATATATATATATATATATATGCAAGCAAATGGAACTTTCTACTTTCACCTAAATGATGCAACATTCAAGATCCTAAATAACAACAGAAATAATGTGCTTAGGTGAAATGGCAGTGCAAAGACTGCGAAGGGGGAAGCTTACCATACATGGACGGCGACCACAAGGAGGAGATAAGTGATATTGTGCTACTCAAGAGTAACAAGCCCAAGAGTGAGGAAATCAGCGCCGATCCCTACATGTGGAAGGGTGCTAGGATCAGTGTAACAACTAAAAATGACATGGCCTCGCCGGTCCGCCAAGCTAATTCACTCGGTTTCATGAAGCAGCAGGCTCTTCCTTAGTGTCCCAAGGTGCTCAAGGCGCTTGGCATCGCCCCATTGGATCTAGTTTGAAAGCGGGTCCTAATGCACTGAAGGGGAAACAGATTCCTTGTTTCTCAACAAAACACATGCGGAAGAACATGCTATAACCTAACTTGCATCACTGATCGAACAACACATCACACAAGGGACGTACCGTAATTGCCACTAATTAAGAGTCATTTCACAATTCGGAGAGATTCCACACGTCGATTCCAGATCAACAGTGAAGAACGAGAGTGTTGTCTGTCGTGTTCTCTTTTTGTCGATAACTAACGTGAGTGAGCAGAGAGATATCTAAAATCTATTCAAAAAGAAAAGAACGTATCTTTTCAAAATAAAACCGAATGTGGATAACTGCTTAGCAGTTATTAATGGTGGACATGAGGTGTAGTTCCCTACATGTGTGTCTACGCTAAGTCCCATGCACTCCAATATCTCCTATTCACCCATGTAGGGTAAACAGTTCGTACTTGCCAACGGAGGACTAACAACTCTCACTCGCCCACGGAGGGCTAAGTATAACTCTATCTTTTCTGGAAAGTTCATATTGACAAATAATCCGTGCAACTAGTATACACCGAGAGCTCGTTATCGTACATCTGTTGGGAGTATACACGGCTCAAAGTTTGGACATGATCAAAATAAATTTTCATATGATGTACCCTAAATCGATTAGTCACATACATATCTTTCTCTCGATCTCATTTAAGCATGATATGTTATATTCACAGTTATGATCATACTAAATAATCATAACTGACCGGTCTGTGAATACAAATCTATAATGTGACTTAAAACTCTAAATCAATCTTTCTCTTTCATTAGATCTCTCAATCTCAGTTCAGCTCACTTTTCTAGAAATGTCTAATTAGGTCAAATCAATTCATAACCATAGGCAATGCTCTAAGATAGCAAAAGCTAAATAGAGATCTTGAGAATAATGAATAGTCGTAAGGGCATTAAATGAGGGATTCTTATCCTCGAGAGTCTCACATGGCTTATAAAGTTGAGATCTAAACTTTTGTCAACTCTCATTGATCGATTTCTGCATACGTAATATGAAATACGTATTACGGTATTTTCTCCTACCCTATAGAGCGTATGTCTATTCATTCACTACCGTACAGATGATAGTTTAGACATACTCAATGTCTAACTTGAGTTCACGTAACTACTTTACTCAAAAGTATCCATTAGAACTTACATCTGGCAATAAAGATAGATAAAGTGAAATATGTGGGTTATTTCACTTTCGGACATGATAAATATTGAGTCCTCATCTCAACATTTCGTTAAGGCAACACATATATTTAAGCTCGAGCTCTCAATTATCACCTAGATAATGAGCTTAAATTTCGTCTCATCTTTATTCAACACAAAGTGAATAGAGGTGATTACCCGTGTGAGTGGGCTAATCTCTCATCTGTCTGACATACCTTCTCAACATAAAGCACCAAGCTTCATTATTCATAAATGTTACAAAAAATTCGTAGGCAATAACTTCAAACTTCATTAATTGTGAATATTCAGGGAAATTATAATATGCAGTATATTACATTCTACGCAGTCCAAGAGATTTTCACATGACAATGAAAAACATCTCTAGGAATCGGTTTCGTCATTGGATCTGCTAACATTTTATGCGTAGATATATAATGTATGTCTATATTCTTTCGTGCAACTACGTCTTTAACATAGTTATACTTAATGTTTATGTGTTTGGTCTTACAATGGAACTTAAGATCTTTAGCGTAAGCTATTACTGCTTGGCTATCACAGTATATCAAAACTGGATTTACAGTTTCATCAATGACACCGAAATGATCGAAAAATCTCCTAAGCCAAACACACTCTTGCGCTGTTGCTAACAAAGCCACGAACTCGGCTTCCATAGTAGATAAAGCTATACACTTCTGCTTCTTACTGCTCCATGATATGACGCTATTATTTAGTAAGAACATATTTCCAGAGGTAGATTTTCTTGCGTCTAAATCTTCGCCTCAATTAGCATCAGTGTAACCCTTAAAGTGTAGATTACTTCCTTGATAACTCAGCGCATAATTAGCAGTAGCTTTCAGATACCTTAGGATTCTTTTGACAGTAGCCTAATGTGCTTGACCTGAATTGGATTGGTATATACTCACCAATCCAACTGCAAAACAAATATCAGGTCTAGTATACATCATAACATACATTAAGCTTCTAACGACACTTGCATAAGGAATGCTTTTCATTCATTCTTGCTCTTGTGGAGTCTTAGGACGCATTTATGGTTTAAACCTTCACCTTTTGTAACAAGAGTATCAATGGATTTACTAATTTGCATACGAAATCGTTCAAGGACTTTATTTATATAAGTCTCTTGCGAAAGAGATAACAACTTTCTCGAACAATCTCTTAAAATCTTAACTTCAAAGATGTACGTAGCTTCATCCATGTCTTTCATTTCAAAATTAGAAGATAGCCAACTTTTGACTGTCTTGGCAAACTCCATATTACTTCCGACAATCAGTATATCATCAACGTATAATGATAAAATCACAAAATGACTTTTGGGTATTTTTATATATACGTAATTATCTTCATTAATCATCTTAAAATTATATGCCATTACGGCATTATGAAAGCGTATATACCATTATTTTGAAGACTACTTAAGGCCATATATCGATCTCAAAAGTTGACATATTTTATGTTCTTGACTTTTAGTGACAAACCCAATGGGCTGTTCCATGTAAACTTTTTCTTCTAATTTTCATTAAGAAAAGCATTCTTTACATCCATTTAATGTAATTCAATATCCAAGTTGGCCACTATTGTCAAAATAAACGAACTGAGGTAAATCTTACCACAGCAAAAAATGTATCTTTATAGTCTATTTCTTCTTATTGGTTATACCCCTCACCACAAGGCGAGCCTTATATCTCTTAATTGAGCTATCAGCTTTACGCTTTATTTTGAGGACCCATTTGTTCCGAATGGCTCTACGTCCTTTCAGAATATCGACCAGTTTCCAAACTTGGTTCGATTTCATTAATTCTATTTCTTTTTCCATTACTTTCATTTATTTTTCCTTATCGAGGTAAGATAGAGTCTCATTTAATTTTTTGGCTCATTCTCATCTTGTGGGGTGACTATGAAAGCTTCCCCTTCAATCTCAAAGTGTCGATGAGGAATACTTTTACCACTTGTTTGTCTTGGAGAAGCTTGTACCATAGACACTTTATTTTCTATTACGCTCCCACTTGGATTAGATAATGACATCGTCTCATCAAGTGGCTGCAATTGAGACTGGTTCGTACTTAATTCCCCACTTCTCACATTGCTTCCACTCGAATCATTATTTTCATCTATCCCATTATCTTGATCCAAGGTCTCAAATAAGAAATAATCTTCATCTATTTCTCCCTTTCTCGAAAAGTCATTCTCTAAGAATGTGACATCTCGAGATTCAAATTCAGTCATACTTCCGCTTTTTTGCTCGCCTATGAACACATACCCTTTTGAGTGTTCTGAGTATCTTATAAAAATACTTTTTTGCCTTTAGGTCCCAATTTTTCATATTTATGATAGGACACATGAGTATAGGCAGCACAACCTCAATGTTTAAGAAAGCTCAAATCAGGTTTTCGACCTGTCCATAACTCATATGGGGTAGAAGAGACTTATTTTGAAGGTACACGATTAAGTACATAGACGGCAGTTAACAAAGCATCACTCCAAAAGGCAATTAGCAAATTACCCTGTGCCATCATAGACCTAATCATTTTCATTAGGGTCCTATTTCTTCTTTCTGCAATACCATTCTGCTGTAGGGTGTATGGATAGATAATTGTCTTTCTATTCCCTTTTCATCACACAAATTTCTGAACTCATCAATAAGTATTTTCGACCTCGATAGGACCTTAATGTTTTATTTTCTTATCTAATTGACTTTCCAATAAGGTCATAAAATATCTTAAAACAGTTTAACGCTTTAGATTTATGGAAAATCAAATAGACATATCTAAATCGAGTGTAATCTATAAAAGTGATGAAGTATGCAGCCCATGCCTTGCCCTTATATTCATTGGCTACATATGTTAGTATGAATTAATTGCAATGGAAATTCAGCTCTTGTTTCTTTTTCAAATGGCTTTCGAGTTGTTTTTCCCTACCAGGCAATGCTCACAAGTGGGCAATTCGACTTTCTCAATATTGCCCATTAAGCCCTCTTTGGCTAATCTGTTCATACGTTGTTGGCTAATATGACCAAGTCTAGCATACCACATGTTCACATCATTATCAATAATATAGGAAGATGTAAATAGGGAATAACAAATATTAACATTAGTGTTTTTAACATTCAACACAATAAAGCCATCAACAAAATAACCTGAACCATAGAAAGTTATACCTAACAACAAATCCTCACCATTGTCATGAAAATTTATACAAAAATCGAGTTTAACTAAAACCAACATAGAGACAAGATTTCGACGAATTTCTAGAGCATATAGGACATCATGAAGGAACAAAGTGCGACCACCGCGCATGATAAGTTGGCACGTGCCAATTCCTTTAACTTTCACTCTAGAGTTATCCCCCATATAGATCCATTTCGCTCTACATGGAGTTCGTCGAAATTCCACAAAAGTATTTGTCTCTAACTACATGGTTTGTGGCCTGAGTCTACAATCCACAAAGGATGAGATTCAATCAAAAATATTGAATTGATACATAACTAACACTTTTAATTGTATAAAATGTTTCTATCTTCTTCGGCTCACCACAGTTGCAAGCGAAGTGACCCTTCTTCTACAATTGTAACATTTCACCCTTGAAATGTTTCTCTTAAAGGGACGTTTCCATTTTCCATGCCTGTCAAACTTAGGTTTCTTACCAGATAATTCACTCCTTTACCTTTCCCCTTCTGAACCACCAGGATGTTTGCGCTTGGAGCCCGAAGCTCCATGCGAGCCAAAGCCAGCAAAATACACATCAGTTTGTGTCTTAGTCGCCAGAAGGTGATCCTCCTCTAGCTAGAGGTGGCGCATAGCATCCTCGAAGGTCTTGACATTCTCATTATGAATTAGGTTGACTTTCATGTGCTCCTAACTATGGGGCAAAGAGCAGATTACTGCATGCATCTGCTGTTCATCAGATAATATGTGACTTGCATCTTGAGCTCATTAATCATATTTGACATGTGTCTCAAATGTTGCTTCATATTATGCCCATGTGGCATCTTATATGTGTCGAATCGAATTGTAAGCTGCCTCAGTTTGGTAATAGAAGTTGTCCCAAACCTAATTTTAATGCGTCCCACATATCTTTGCATTCATGCTGCATGAACACAACATGATATCATTATCATGCTGCTCAGCAACGTAAGCGAGTAGTGGAATTCTTTTTCTTCCAAGCAGCGAAGGCTTTTTTGTCTCTTTTGTGCCGCGCAGTGGTTCCATCTCTTAGTCTGTCATGAGTAGGTTAAGAGCTTTCAGTGCCTCTATCTCTTCCAGCATTTACTGGATTTTCATGTTTCAAATCTCATAATTTTCATCGTTTAACTTCTCGCTTATTAAGTCAGCCACGATGTTCTTGAAGCCGTTGTCATTGTATCTAAATATGAGTTATTTAGACATTTTGCACGAATTATAATGCATAACATTTATGGACACTTTTTACTCTAACTAATTATACTAATGTACAATTTCACATAAGGCCATATATTCAAAAGTTCACTATGTTCCCAATTATCATCTAAGTATCCTCATTTGAAATTATCATTAGTATAATAAAAAAAACTGAGCTCTTTTAAAGTTACCCAAACTATTTAGAACTCCTCACTCAAACATACAATAACAGAAAATCATAAAAAAAAATACATTAAGTAGACAAATTCAACATTGTTCAAGATAGAACATCAATAAAAATAAAATAAATCCTAACATATATAGAAATGCCAAAAAAATAAAAAAATAAACGTAATCACGTGTAGTCTCCTTATCGTTAGTAAGACGATGAACCCATATACACTTTATTGTATAAAGGAAGGGAATCCTTAAGGTTTTTAGAGGCTTTTTAACCAAATCAGGTACCTGTCGCGACCCTCCCGAGATTTTTGATGTCTCGAGGGAGCTAATGGATTGCTAGGCCATTTTGATATTTGGGCTTAGCTCGGGCCCTCCCAGGCCCATACCAAATCACATCAGGAAAATTTTTAATCGAGGTTGACCTTAGTGTGGTCGGGTAACATGTGAGCAGTGTGTATGCCATCGAAGTCATCACCAATCATTTATTGGAGGGTATGATTGGAAACCTATCGAACGATTGGGAGAGGTCGTTCGATTCTGCAAAAATCAGATATCTAAATTCGAGGACTTAATTATGCCAAATCACTATAACACCCTTTCGTAATCTAATTGAGTGATTTTTTATCATAAGGAATTCATGCAGGTGTCTCTAGATGAGATAAGTCCTAAAGATCTAAAGGGTTCATGGGAGTGGGAAAAACTAGCTTATCAATCACAACCATGAAAAATAATTACGCAGTCAATGAAAGAATCACATCACATCAAATCAAAACAAGTCAAGAACGATCCTAAGAAACCTAGGGAGGTGCAAACTAGGTTCGGGGTGGTTTGAGAAAAAAATTGGATCAAGAAGGGTAGAATGGTAATTTTTCAAGGTCGGGAGGTCAAAAATGTGAAATAGGTAAAAGCAGTTGAATGTGATTTTTCTTAATTTATCACAATTCTTGAGATGTTTTTCCGAGCTTTTTGATTTTTCTGATTTTTTTGAACTTTTTTAGAAATTTATTTTGAATTTTCTAAGACTTTGTAAAATTTTTTTCTTTCTTTGGGGACATTTTCTTCTCTTTTTTTTTTGAATTTTCCATCCTTTTTGATTTACTAGAATTTTTCTATCATTTTCCATATTTTTTTTATAATTTTCCATATTTTTATGATTTTCTAAGGGCTTTCCATTTTTAGACATTTTTGAGATTTTTTGAATTTTTAATTTTTTATTACTATTTTATTTTAATCATTCCACATTTTCTGAATTTTTGATTTTTAAAAAATTTTTTGGAACTTTTTTATTATTTATTTTAGTATTTATTATTTATTGTTATTTTTATTTTACTATATTTTCTTAATTTTCCCTACGATTACGTGAATTTTTCTTATTTTTATTTTTGAAATTTTTTATGTTTTCTGATTTTTTGTTATATTTTTTACTTTTTATTCTATTTTTGTTTTCCTTGTTTTTTTTATTCATTCCCTGGATCGGGTCGAGCCGACCCGACCCGTCTGACTCAAAAACCCGACCTTAAAATCCTAGACCAAAAACGACGTCGTCTCAGTTTTATTGATTTTCTCTTTCATTTTTGCATTTGATTTTTTTGTGATTTTATGTGTTTTTATTTATTAATTTTTTATTTTTACTATTCGGCCAGGGCGGATAGACTTGACCCAGCCACACCCACTAAATCCGACCAAGGTCCAATGTCCTAAACCCGACATCAAAACGACATAGTTCATGAGATTTTTTTTTTGAATTTTCGGATTTTTTAGGATTTTATACCTTTTTTGTACTCTCCCGCCTAAATTTAATCCTACGGCCTGAGATTCGCCATGCGCACTATCCTGGCCATTCATCCCTCAAACAAAACCTACGGCTGAGATTAAACCTGAGACTAAATCTCTCAAAAAAAAATCATGAAATTCGATATAATACTCTTATTTTCCCGAAATTCTACGATGACGAAACATGGCAGACTCCTGACCGTCGGATCAGATTTGTTGGCCTTTTATTACAACAGACGAGTTGACGTGTTGTCCATGTTAGCGTTTGATAGGGCAACATGCTGACGTGGCGCCTGACATGGATTTCCACGTCAGCGTCACGTCAGACGTTGACCAAGTCAACCGGCTGATTGGACTCGTTTCTTCGTCGGACAAAGTCAGACGGACGGTTTAAGCTGATTTCGCCGCCAATCGATTCGCGTTTGCCTCCAGAGGATGTATCTAAGACTTGACTCGATCTATCGGCTGAAATTTAGTAATCAAAGCCTTCACAGATGACAAACATGACGGTTCAATCATGAAATCCAGAGCATAACCATGCAATTAAACTGCTGGCGAGCGCCACGGAGAGTTCAGAAGACTTATCTGGGGTTCTGATCAGCTCTAAATTGCCAGATTATCCTAACCGAGCCGCAACAGGATGAGCTAGGGTTGAGGTTTCGGCTCGAGGATTATGCGCAGTATTAATGCAAAAGGGAATGCGAATACGATTAGGGAGGCCAGAGAAGTAAAACACACACGAAAAGAGTAAGAATTATGGCCAGATTAGGGATTCGCCATTGGAGCACTGAGTTAAAGCTCGAACTCGCGACTCACCTTTTGGGTGTCGTCAAGCTCTGGAATTGGCACGAATCGCCTCCTCTGGACTCCAGCGACCTTCCCGAGCTACTTTCACGCTTCAATCTGCTTGCAATTGCCCAAACTCTTCAACCACAGTCGACTTCCCCGAGCTTCCAAAATTGACCCCCTCAGCTCTCTCTCCCTCTGGTTCTTTTAAACTTGACATGGCATTACGATGCTCCAAAATCCCGAGATCCCCTCGCTCTATTTTCAACAAAAAACAGACTCAATCTCTTGGGATCTTCTTTGGTTCGTACCAGAACAATTTTTTTTTTAAAAAAATTTGTTTTACGAGCGGGCATTCCGCTGGAAGTTGTTCGTGTGCCCGGCGACGAAACTACGTGCCGTTTGGCACGTCGTCGCCGGGCAAATTCCGACTAGATCATCGGAGCTCAGGCGGGTGTTTGGGATCTTGGGCGTTTCATTTGCGCGCGCGAGGATGATGAGCCAGAACCAATTCTGGTTTCGTCGGGTCGATGGGTTGACGGGTCGGGTCAACTTGACCGGTTGACCCATCCGACTAAAAAAATGAAAATTGGCCCTAATTTCGTTAAAATTTCCCAAAAGTAATGTCAAAATTGGATTCAGGGGGATGATTTCCATCAAGAAACAGTTTTTTCTCCTGAATTTTCTAAGAATTTGCAGAAAAAACCTCAAATTTTAAATTTGACCCGAGGACCCATTTTGC
This sequence comes from Psidium friedrichsthalianum, assembly GCA_019149425.1. Lineage (NCBI taxonomy): Eukaryota > Viridiplantae > Streptophyta > Magnoliopsida > Myrtales > Myrtaceae > Psidium > Psidium friedrichsthalianum. The sequence goes on along the minus strand of JAGVVM010001179.1, from coordinate 46,549 downwards.
AAAAATCCAAACCCTCGGTGCCCTTTTTTGCAAAAATTGACATGACAAATGGATTCAGAAGGTCAAAAACTAGGTGGTGATGTGCCCTGATTTTCAATTTAGTCCCTAGAAAATTTTAATTGCATTTTAAGTGTTTTTAGGGACTAATTTAAAAAATAAAAAATTATGTTCTGGGCCTTTTTAGCGAAATTGGACAATTTAGTGGGCTTTTGGACTGGATTTTAATTTTAAAAAATAGAGGGGGATGATATGACTCTAAAAATGCAAAATGGAAAATTACAAAGCTAAAATGGAATTTTTAGAATTATTTAAATAATATGAAAAATGAAATTAACTAAGGAACCTTAGATTCCAGATTGAATTTCTCAAAATTTATTCAGCAAAAATGAAGGGAAAATTAAAATAAAAATATTGACTTTTTTTTTTTGTAATTTTTGGTCTCAAATACTATTTTTTTTATTAATTTTTCATTATTTTTCTAATTTCTGAAAAATATTTAAAATACGAAAAATAAGGAAAATTTTTTTTTTGCTCAAAATTGGTTCTCTAGGCCAGGCTAAGGTCTCCAAAGTTGATTTTGCAATTTTCTCATTTATTTTTTTTTTTTTTTATGAATTTTTGAAAATAAATTGCAGAAAAATACAAAAAACATAGAAAATTATTTTTTACTCAAAATTGGTTCCCTAGGCTAGGTCGAGATCCCCAAAGTTGATTTTCAATTTTCTCATTTTTTATTATTTTTTTTATGAATTTTTGAAACTAAAATATAGAAAAATACTAAAAATGTGAAAAATTATTGTTTGCTCGAAATTGGTTCGCTGGGCTAGGCCATGGTCCCCAAAGTTGATTTTTCAATTTTATAAATTTTTATGAATTTTCTAAAAAATTTTAAAACATAAAATTGGCCAAAAATCAAGTGTCAACAATACCCAAATAGGTACTGTTGGAAAACCCTTCAGGGAATTTTTGTTTTTCTGCCAAGGCGCATTCCGTTTCCCCCAAGACTCATTCATTCTAGGCGTCGACGTTTTCATCCCCCCGACCCTTATAAATTTGTTCAAGAAATGAAGCACGAACTCCTTGTAAGTGATATAATCAAGTCATATGCGATTCATCATTTCATGCCATTCCTTAGGTATGGTCTTCCTTAGTGCATAGAATACATTTTCAGCATTCATTTCTTACCATTTCCATATGATCTCTTAGATCATATCGTTGACCGTCTTCGCATGAGATATAATATCACTATTATTATTCCATCTATAAGTGTGCAACTCCTCAATCTTCGTATTAAGTTCTCGCCTTAGCCGACGTGTACCTTTCTTTATAGGTGTTTTCATATTATGCGTATACCATTCTGTACTAGGCCCTGGTGTTGATGACATTGTTCTTGCAACAAATGCGGAACAATATGGATTACTAAAATCCATCGTCACAAAATAATTACGAACATATCGTAATAAAAGACACACAAAACAAAAACATATAAACACTTCTAGGTTGACTCTCTTTTTTTTTTTTGGTCAATGGTCAACGGGTCAAATGGTTAACGGTTAATGGTCAATCTATCTTGCGAGCTTGGGCCGTGTGCCCCTAGCCTCGGCTAATGGCCTGGGTTGCGTGTCTATGGCCTAGGCCACAGGCCCGAGGCCTCGGCCAATGCCTGGGTTGCGGGCCCGAGGTCTCGACCTCGTGCCCATAGCCTCGGTCACTTTTTTTTTTTAGCGAAACCGCCATCGGTGACCTGTGGATTCCGCCACATCCAACCTCCGTTCAAGACCTATAATATATTAAAATTCTCGTATTGACGAGCACTTTGAATCGATCAAATAAAAAATAAAAATTTCTTTCATTTAAGACAAGAAAATCCCATGAACAGTAACTCCGAAAAATTGCGTTAAAGAATTTTCAAATTCGATGAAGAAAATCAATGCAAATAAGGTTATGTAATTAGGAAAAGCAAGTTCACGAGCTCTGATACTAATGAACGGGAAACAGATTCCTTGTTTTTCAACAAAACACGTGTGGAAGAACATGCCATAACCTAACTTGCATCGCTGATCGAACGATACATCACACAAGGGACATACCATAATTGCCACATATTAAGAGTCACTTTGCAATTTGGAGAGATGCCACACTTCGATCGCAGATCAATAGTGAAGAACGAGAGCGTTGTCTGTCGTCATTCTCTTTTTGTCGATAACTGACATGAGTGATGAGAGAGAGAGAGATATCTAAAATCTATTCAAAAAGAAAAGAACGTATCTTTTCAAAATAAAACCAAATGTGGATAACTGCTTTGCAGTTACTAATGGTGGGCATGAGGTGTGGTTCCCTACATAGGTGTCCACGGTAAGCCCCATGCACTCTAATGCGCATAAATGTGCAAATTTTCATTTTCTAGGAGAATAGGCATTGGTATTGTTAGCCTGTGATTTTTCAGTGTAATGCAGAAAAATTGGAGGAACTTATAGCTGATTTGTTGCTGCTGCTGTTACTGGGATATACTTAATGCATCATTTATTGAGGTGTTGAGAGGTTGATGTAATGCAGAGCTTGATAATATGTTCTACCGTGGATTTGGGCAAGTTCTCTACCCATAGTTGGTAAAAATAAAAATTCTTCAGAAACCATATGGCGTTACTCAAGCCATGATTGGGACATGCAAAAACTTTATGCATGAAGGACATATGTCCTTGAAAATGCACGTAAATCATCCATTTCACATATATTGGGTAAGGCGAATTTCACCCACAGAATGACCACAATGACCATAAAGGTTATAATAATACAACATATGTAACTTTAAATCCCTCATTCTTCATTCAAATTCAAAAGAGTAATATTTATATTTGGGAGTTATGTTTACTTTATCAGTTTTTTTTAATCAATTACTCTATCAGGTTAAGGATGCAAATGACAACCATTAGGCTTATTTGTTTTTCTATTTTTTTTGTTTTCGGGAATTGGTTTGGAGAAGAAATCCGTTCGGTAATGCAATTTTATCCATTTGTTGACAATCCACAACCGCCGTTTGTTAGCCACCAGTCGTCAGTCCCAATTCGCTGGTCTTAAGTTGCCGGCTGAGTCCTTAGGCTGTTATCCGTCGATCACGAGTCACTGTCCCCCATCCCTTGGACACCGTCTGCCAATTGCCTATCACCAAATATCAAATAAATTTTTGTTTTTGGAATATAAATTTTATGTCGTCTGCTCAGAAACTCATTCAAGAAATAGAAAATTTTATTTTTTGCCAAAAATTATTTCAAAAAATAAAATGATTATCATTCATGTCCTAACTGCCCATACATTCGATGCCTCGTTCATCCAACTCTAGGGGCGAGAGGGTGCAGATTTGGGCCTCTCTAGCCTATTGGTCGAGAAAATATTTAGTAGTTGCCAAACGCCACATCAATTGCTATTATGACACACATTAACCAATAATATATTGTCATGTGTCATTGAGTTGGAATAAAGAAAAAAATAGTCTTTTTTCTCTCTTCTTCCTCTTTCACATCATTTCTATTTTGGCCATTTGTCTTCCAATGGCTATTAGCACCGCCACAAGCTTCAGCTTGGCCAACTCTTCCATGTCCATCCATGGCCGCCGACATCGAGCGAGCCGTCGTCACTTGGGTCAAACTCGCCCGATCCGGTAAACTTAGTCAACTCACAGCGGCCCACATGGAAGCAGAAGCCAAAAATGGCGTCTTGTTTCTTTCCATTCTGGCTCGCATAGAGGACAGGAACACCAAAAAAGCTTGCTCAAGCCTGCCCCTTCCTCCCCAGGCATTGCATTAGGGATGAGATCTACTCCCTATGGATTTCCTCAGCACAAAAGGATAAGGGAACACAGTAGGGGAGGCTTTGTTTAGCTTTGAAAAAAAGAGCAGAAGAGCAGAGCTTAAAGAGGGGGAAATCATGGGGAGTTCAGGGAGAGGAGTTTTAGAGACATCTCCATCGAGGGAAGAAAGAAAGAGTACCAAAAAAGTAAAGAAAAAAAGTACTAAAAATGAAAAGAAAAAGGCAAAGAAAAGGGAGAGCTCCAACGAACGTTCGAGTATGGAGAGGGATGAAGGAGTAGTTGATAGGAGGAGTCTGAGAAAAGCAAAAAGAGAGAGAGAGCGTTCTTGAGATCGGGAGTTCGGTTCCAAGAGTTCGAGAGAGAGAGAGAGAGTGAGAGTGACGTTGAGAAGACTGCAAGGAAAGCTGGTTCCTTCGCGCATCGCCGCTTCAATCTGCCTGATCAGTCACCTTGACCATAGTCGCTCGGCGACCGTCGAACTAGCACCTTCCGCTTCCAATCAGCAGTACTAGAGCACACCAACGTTCGAGCTCCTCCATGTACCGGGCTCGACTATGCTTTTACGCCTCCTCTTGCAGCGCTGCCTAGGACCAGTTGCGATGCACCCGATTCCTAACCAAAGGAGGGGTTCCTTGAAAAAAACTTTCACCAATCTCAGAGGAAAATAAAAATCACATCTTTTGTCTCCTCTAACGATGGATCCTTTTCAAGTAGTGGCTAAGAGATAAGGTTGTCTATCTCCACTCTCTGTGGCACCAGGGCCTTTCTCCATGTTGGAGTTGGTGAATGCTTCGTGAACTCTTATTTTTTACATCGGTTACGCTCACGTGAGTTTAGGAAAATCGAAGTATGAACTAACGACATGGGACCTTTGCACACGAAATGCGAGGGTTCGAGGGCAGTGCCCTCGACACGGGGGTCCCGTTGCCCGATCAACGGGCACTGGTCTCGCTGCCTGGTCAGCGGGCAAGGGTCCCTCTCCCTAATGAGCGAACGCCTGCCCCGCTTGCCGGTGAGCTAGTAGGGGCTCAAGGGTAGCGCCCCCGAAACAACATCGAGTTTAGACTTATGTTTAAGTAGACCAGTTTGTTGTTGGATCAAAGGGCTTTCGGATAGACTAGGATTTTAGGCCCATTATTTTAAGTAATAAATATTGTATTTGTATGAAAATCATTGTAACGAGTGTAAAAATATAGTCAAATCTCTTTGCAGGACGTAGCCATATTCTGGAGTGAACCTGGGTAATCTTGTGTCTCATCAATTTTTTATCTTCTATATGATTACATTGATATTCAATTTAGGATAAATCCCATCAATTGGTATCAGAGTCATGTGTTCAAGGAATTAGGATTTATCTGAGATGTCAGGAGAGTCACGGATTGAGATAGAAAAATTCGATGGGAAGCAGTTCGATCTGTAGAAGATAAAGATGGAGGATCTTCTTTATGTCGAGATTTCTGATCAGCAATCATGAGAAAAAGGCTTGTTGCTGCGGCTGCTGGTGTCGTGATAGGCAAGAAAGCGAGCAAGGAAGTGGATTCAACTTCCAGACAGGTAGATCTAAAGGAGATTGAGGATTGGGATCGGATCAATCGGAAAGCAAAGGGTTTGATCCAGTTTTGTCTCGCTAATAACATTCTGACGAACGTGATGAGCGAATCTATAGCCAGGGTTTTATGTGAGAAATTGGAGTTGTTGTACCAAAGTAAGTCGCTGGTTAATAAGTTATTCTTAAGGAAAAAGCTGTATAATCTTCGGAAGCACGGGGCGACTCGTTTTCTGCACACATGCATGACTTTAACACGTTGATAAATCAACTCGTATCAGTTGGTGTTAAGTTTGAGAGTGACGATAAGGTAATAATACTACTCTGTTCACTACCGGATTCATGGAATAACCTAATTGTGGTAATCGGTGGTGGGGAAAAGGAGTTGTCATATGAGACTGTGTGTGCAGCCTTGTTATCAGAGGAGACACGAAGAAATGGGTTAGGGAATTTTGGTAAAGAGTTACTGGCGGCTAGGGGTAGGCCAGTAGCGAAAGGACAAAATCGAAACAGGTTCAAATCCAAATCTTGTGGGCGATCGAAGAGTAGGGAGAGGAACGTACAATGTTAGAGATGTGAAAGAGTGAGGCCATGTGAAGCGGGATTGTAAAAATAAACTCGTTTCTAAGAAAGAAGCTGAATCATCCTTAGAGAAGAAGGAGATCGAGACAGTGGATATGTATGTGACTGCTGCATGTATGGCATAGTCAGATAAGGATATCTGGTACATCGATACCGGTGTCTCATATCACATGACGCTTCGTAGACACTAGTTTTGTGAATATGAGAAATATAATGGCGGAAATGTTATGTTCGGAGATGATACTACAGTTCAGATTGTTGAGTGTGGCAGGGTGAAACTGAGGATGAGTAATGACACAGTGAAGACTCTTCTGGATGTGATGCACATACCATCAATGAGTAGAAACCTGTTATCGGTTGGCACAATGGCCGATTTAGGGGTTATTTTCAGTTGTAATAAGAATTCGTGCAAGATGATTCGAGGTTCTATTGTGGTTGCATGAGGAGTCCGTCATGGGACGTTGTATAAGCTGCTCGGGGAAACGGTGATTGTTGGTGGCGAGTTCATGTCTGAAAAGGCAAAGGAAGATGGATATGATCATCTATGTTGTGGCATTAGAGGCTAGGGCATATCAGTGGAAAGAGACTGTCTACCTTAGCTTCGAGTCACATGGTAGAGGGAGTACCAGATTGCTTTATGGGTTTCGGGTTCTGTGAACACTGTCTTCATGAAAAATAAACCGATTTAGTTTCCAACATATCGGTACGAGAGCAACGGAGATTCTGGAGCTAATTCACAGTGATGTTTTCGAGCCTATAGGAGGATCCAAGTACTATGTATTATTCATAGATGATTTTTCAATATATAGTTGGATTTATTTTATTAAAAGTAAACAAGATGTTTTTGAAAAATTTCGAGAATTTAAGGTTTTGGTTGAAAACCAATTGGGCAGGAAAATCAAGGTACTTCGTAGGGATAACAGAGGTGAATTCTGTTCAGACAAGTTCGAGCAGTTTTGGGATAATGATATCCTAAGACAGAAAACGACTCCATATACGCCTCAACAGAATGGGGTGGCCGAAAGGTTAAATCGGTCACTCATAGAAAAGGTGAGATGCATACTGAGTTGGGCAGGTTTGGAATCTGAATTTTGGGCAGAAGCTGTAGCCACGGCCAGTTATTTGAAGAACTAGTCACTGACCTCATCAATGAAGAACCGTACACCATTCGAGGCGGTGGTTGGGAAGAAGCCGAATCTGTCACATGTTCGAGTGTTTGGGTGTGACGCATGTGTTCATGTACCCAAAGAGAAAAGGGATATGCTTGATAATAAGTCTGAAAAGAACATATTCATGGGATACAAGGAAGAAGTCAAAGGCTATAAACTGTGGAATCTAGAATCGAAGACCATCGTATATAGCAGGGATGTTGTCTTTCGTGAAACACAATCCCAGGTAGGCACGCAAAAAGGTGATGAGCCTAAGAAAGCAGTAGTACTTGAAGAAACCCGAAGATTGAGATTATGGAGATGGTTCCACAGAGTACACCAGTGGAGTCTGATTCTGATCTGGAACAAGGGAACTTGATTAATGAAATTGAGGGTGTAGATTCGAATGAAGACTTGGACACAGATAGCATGCCGGTTCTCAAGAGATCAACGCGAGAAAGGCTTGGTACCACTTCGGTACTCACTTAGTGCATTGAGTACGTTTCATGCCTTGAGTATTATTGGGGATGATCCTAGTTCTGTAAAAGAGGCAAGATCCATGAATGATGCGAACCAGTGGGAGCTCGCAATGATAAATAAGATGTAGTTGCTTGATCACAACGAGACATGGATCCTGTGTAAATTGCCTAAGGATAGAAAGGCAATTGGGTGTAAATGGGTGTTCAAACAAAAACTAAAATCGGATGAGACTGTGAAGAAGTACAAGGTAAGGCTTGTAACCAAGGGGTACTTTCAGATTGAGGGAGTTGACTATGATGAGATTTTTTCTCCCGTGGAAAAATTGACCTCAATATGGTTTGTTTTGTTTGTAGCAGCTGCATACGATCTTGAGGTGGAACAAATGGATGTAAAAATGGCTTTCCTTCATGGGGACTTGGAGGAGGAGATTTATATGAGGCAACCAAAATGTTTTGAAGCAAAATGAGAGGAGAATCTGGTGTGCAAGCTGAAAAAATCATTATATGAGCTCAAACAGTCACTGAGGATGTGGTACTAGAAGTTTAACACATACATGCTCCAGCTCGATTTTATGCGTTCAAATTCTGACCACTATGTTTACGTGAAGAGATCTGGCAACATCCTCACACTTTACGTGGATGATATACTGTTAATCGGAAATAATGTGAATTTGTTGAAATTCGTAAAAGATTTGTTGACTAGGAAGTTCGATATGAAAGACTCGGGGCCTGCAAATTTTATTATGGGCATGCAAATTATGAGGGATCGTGAAAAACGAAAGCTATAGTTAGGGTAGGAGAAATGCATCAAAGAAATTTTGAAGAAACTCAACATGATAGACTATAATCATGTTAGTACTCCTATACCTTTAGGGACCAAGTTATCTGCAAAGCAGTGTCCAAAAACGGATGAGGAAGCTGAGGAAATGGCCCGAATTCCATATGTAAGTGCAGTGGGTAGCTTGATATATGCTATGGTGTGCATGCTTCCGGATATTGCCCAAGCAGTGGGAGTCTTAAGCCGATATATGTCTAACCCGGGTAGAGAACATTGGAATGCGATCAAAAGAGTTTTCAGGTATCTTCGTAGAACTTGTAGTTTTTCTTTATGTTTTGAAGGTACAGGGAATGGAAACATCCTTGATATCGTAGGCTATGTAGATTTAGATTAGGGTGGAGATATTGATAGTAGACAATCCACTAGCGGGTATGTTTTCATATTATTTGGGGCTGTATTGAGTTGGATGAGTAAGAAGCAAAGCGTGATAGCGCTTTCTTCTATGGAGGCTAAGTATATGGCTCTTGCTCATGCTGAAAGGAGGCCATATGACTACGGCGGTTGTGCTTGAAGCTCGGTTTTGAGCAAGGTGCTGTAGAGGTGAAATGTGATAATTAAGGGGCTATCCATTTAGCTAAGAATTTAGCGTTTCACTCACGTACAAAGTACATCGACATACGATATCATTTTATTTGAGAGAAGGTGGAGAAAAAAGTGGTTCGGCTTGAAAAGGTCGACACGAGGAAAAATAGTTTAGATTTCCTTACTAAAGTCGTTACGGGTGCAAAGTTTGAATGGTGCTCTGCTGCGATTGGATTGAAGAGGAATGATATTAGAAAGACTCTCATTTGCACGAAGTATCCATCAAGTGGGAGAATGTTAGAGTTGGTGAATACTTCGAAGACCCTTGTTTCTCACATCGGGCATGCCCATGTGAGTTCAGGGAAATCGAAGTATGAATCAATAACATGGGACCCTTGCGTATGGAATGCAGGGGTTCAGGGGTAGCGCCTTCGACACGGGGGTCTCGCTGCCTGATCAGCGGGCGGAGGTCCCATTGATTAGTCAGCGGACGGGGTTCTGCTCACCGGTGAGCGGGAGGGGGCTTGAGGGCAGCGTCTCCGAAACAACATCGGGTTTAGGCTTATGTGTAAGTAGGCTCGTTTGTTATTAGATCAAAAGGCTTTCGAATAGACTAGGGTTTTAGACCCATTATTTTTTAGTCATATATATTGTATTCATATGAGAAATTATTGTAACGAGTAAAAAAATATAGTGAAATCCCTTTGTCGGACGTAGCTCTATTCTGGGTGAACCTAGGTAATCTCGTGTGTCATCAATTTTCTATCTACTGTGTGACTGTATTGATATTCAGTTTATGATAAATCCCATCACTCCAAACCCTCCTTTCTCCGCCCAGTTTGCTTCATGAGCCATCCCTATTTCAAACCCCACACCTCTCAAGAAACAGAACTCGGCCACCGCCAAGAAGAAGAAGCACATGAAACACATGAATAGCGAAGAACCGAAGGAGCCGGAGAAAGAATGACCATGCAAGGAAGAACCTATCACTCAGCCCTCTCCTATATGGCCCGCCATGAAGCAGAGGGAGCCCGGTTCCAGCCAAACATCCTGCTCCGCCTCAATCGAGGAGCAAGCGAAGATTGCCAGGTAGGTAATGCAGCAGAGGGCTCTGGAGAGATGCCACAGATTATTAGCAAAAGCCGGCGATTCCGATGGCAAGGAGGAGGAGGAAGAGGACGATGGAGATGAAAAGGAGGATGATCGGAGGAAGAGGTGATAATGCTAGGTTAGAGGAAAGTGAGGAGTACAAGAGGAACCACAAGAGTGGGGATTTTTTTGGTGCCTTTGTGTGTGGCACACAAGAGCCAACAGAGAAGGCGGAGTCTTTTGTTGAGGGGTTGATTCAAGAGGGAAACCATAAGATAGTCTTTGATTACTTTTAGAACATTACAATCATGTATGGAAAGAAGAACGCATATTGCTTAAATCTTCTCTTCCAAGTACCAACGTCCCTGCGTTAGTTTCACCTTCAACATGTGTGCGTGTATGCACGGGTTTTTCATTTCAAAATAATAACATTAATAACAAAGAACCATCGCATGGGAAACCAAGGACGTACCGGTGCATCAAGATTAGTGAATCTAGTGGTCCTCATTTCAAAATGTGCTCTTTCAACCTCAACAGTTTTACCTTGCAGGAGTAGTATATTAACAAAACTCAAGACCCAACGTGCCAAAATATCCAAATATCTTACTTTCCTTTAATTTTTGCAATTCATATTTTCGCTGCAGGTTCAAATTCGAGATATATTCTAACAACAAACCAAGACAATAAAAATATTACTACTAATATTGGAAGAACTCGAGTCGTGCTTAACTGATTAATACGGTCCCTAAAATGTGCAAGTATCACAGCACAGCACAGGTATGCACAATAGGTGCATGAAATATGTCGTAGCGAGGAGCATTTTGCGTGTGTCAAAGGACTCCTCTGGCAATCAAAATCACGAATCCTTATCATAGATCCAAAACGCACATTACCTGCTGCAGTTTATGGGAATTAAACACATCGCCAGACTCACTCAACACAAATGGGCAGAGCAACCAGCACAAAAGTTACTCACGCGAGCGACTTATGCATGTCGAATCCTTGGTAGATACGCATAAAAGAAAGACATTTTTCCAATTTCTCACCAACCTTCATCAATATGATCCATCTTCTCCACTTCTTCTGGCCTGTTATCTTCTGCAAAAATTGAAACCAAGTTCCCAAGAAGTGACAAAACTGATGTTCAACCCGTGATTCGCAACGGAAAAGATTGGAAAAGAAAATGATGCAGAGAGCATATGTAGTCAGTCTCCACCTGCTCACTCGCGATGCGACTATCGAATGTCTTCCTCAAGATCTTTCACATTGAATATATGAGAATGTTATTACGCTCAGGAGCACACTGAATTCGGCAGACGACTAACAGTCAGAGTCACATAAACATTCGTGCGGTCTTGCGTACTGTTCCGGGTTTCGCTTTTCTTTAACCCCAAGTAACTTGAGCTGTCAAAAACTCTAAATAGAAAGACAAAAAACAAAAAAAATTGAGCTGTAAATCGAAAAACTTTGGCTTTCAAGCAGTATTAATCGACAGCAGTGGGCGACCGTGGGGAATTCAGCGGTCTTGAGACTGAAAAACTTTGGCTGGGCACCGACAATTTCGAAGTGCCGACTTTCCTGAAAAGTTGGAGTACTTTCAGCCTCAAAATAACGGCTAAGATTATCATACATCCAGCGGTGATTGATCCTCACAGGATGGATGGGATTCCAAATGGAGGATTCGTCACGGGAGCTTCACATGATGATGGAGCTGGGATTAACAAGACCGAATCAGCTTCTGGATTGAAAAGAAGTGGGTTAATCAATCAGAAGCATGATTCTTTGCGAACGAAACAACGATACGAATGGGTTGATTTGCTTCTAGATGCAAGACCGTTTGTTGGTTTTTATGAATAAGAAGGGAGGAGCTCATGGAGGGCAGTCTCTCGGGCAACATATGACGAATACCCTTCTGAATCGTGTTCAGGCGATTTCACTCATAAATTTAGTAGATATTCGTCTCCGGATGCATCTGTGCCTGTTCTACTTATCCGCATCTCTGCTCGGGTATTGTCACTGACCAAAGCATCCTAAGAATCTACAAAACCTGGTAATTCCTGGTACAATACGCGGGAAAGAGATTCAGTTGACGATGACGTGCCTCTCTTTATGCGCCCAATTTCTCTTATCGGGTATTGTTAATGAACAGAGCATCATTTTAACCGAAGAAAGAGAAGTTAGTTGAGGGCCATTGCTTCAAGACCTGCACACCACACCTGATGTTCTTGGTAAATAAATCTCTGGCGAAAGATATGGCATGTTTGGAACACCGATGCCTGCTGCATCTAGTGAAACGCAAAACCTCGCAATTAAATACGAGTAATTGGTTGGTGAATACGCGTAGAAGCTATGCATATGATGCTGAGTGATGCCTAGAATCTCCTGTCCAGCTTATATCTACAACATAGAAAGCAATTCACTTCATCTCTCTCTATGGCGACCCCATAACCTTCACACCCCGCAAGTTTGAACTTCCCACACCAGTTATGGACCTTCCACGCCAGTTCCAAGCGCACCTTAATATCCCGGCTAACAAAATGCCATCATGCTCATGCAATGAACTTCTTGACCCCATGATGGTGAGCATGGCCATAGTCTATCACAGTGTTTGTCCTCCTAACCCACAAGCCATGCAGGGTATATTAGCCAGCCATACAAAGCGTAAGTTTCATTTCACATCCATCGTCATCCTATGCGCATGAAGTCGGAAAAGCACTTAGGAGGTTCCCTAAAAACAGCTAATCAGCTCACGGAGGGAGTAACATCTGATGCTGTGGCTATGGCTGTGGGGTCAGATGGAGAAGCCTCGGATGCTGTGACTGTGGCTGTTGCTGTGGGGTCAGATGGAGGAACGAATGAGGTTGTGGCTGCTCTGGCTGTGCGGCACCTTCGGCCCTCCAATGCCATCCTATCCTGCAAATCCTGATGGACCTGCATTTGGAGAAAAAAACATGTCCTCATGCACATGCTCCAAAAAGACAACACCTATCCAGAAGGATTAAATTACCCTACCCTTCTCCTCATTTTCACTCTGCTATTCACTTCCTTAAAGTGGTCAGCAAGTGATGCCAGCACATCCTTCTCCTTCCTCCTTAAATCTACAAGCTCGGCCATGAATTTCTGTTTTCCTGTTCGAATTCACGGAGTGCAGCTACCGAAAAGCACATACAAACAAGTCAGTTGTAAAACGAGCTTTATTGGGAAAAACTCATAAATAAACTTACCTCCAGTAGTCTCATTATGTGAAGCTTCGAAATTCTGGACCTCCTCACATAATTTGTTCAACTTTTCGTTCTCCGCCTTCATTCTATTCTCGTATACCTCAGACTGCTTCTGAAAGACATCTACCAATCGTCGTCTACAAAAAAAGAAAAAAAAAAAAAATAAAACACAATCATCAGATGTAAACATTGCATTACAGCAAAAGCTAACCTTACCAATTACATGTGCAACCTATTGAACTTACCCATTTTCTTCGAAGGAGTGCACTCGATCAATCTTGGAGTTCATCTTAGCCATCTCACTGCCAAAAAAAAAAAAGTTCAATACAACAATGCGAATAGAGCACGAGCGGGATGTGCAACATAGGATTAGAAGCATTGTTGCTCTTCACGAATTTCACTCACGTATTGGACAACAACCACGAAAGCATATCAAGAAGAAGATAAATCACCAAAATAGTTTATCATCTATGCTCTGGATGAATTGTCGGGTTGCCTCTCCATGAATGTCTGATTCCCTGCACATTTCACGAGATCGAAAGTGAAAAACAGAAATCACACCTCAAATTGACTAGGAGATATCCAAATGTACTCACATCTTCCTCTTCTTTGCCACCCTCATGTACTGTTTGTCGTCAGTGTAGGTAGTGACCTCGAGCAAGTTGAGGTCGAGCAAGTCATCCTCGAGCAAGTCGTCGTCCGACATTGACATTGTTACTTCACATCCCAAAACATTCCAGTATGTTTTTGACAAAAAATCAGCAAGATTCAAGCATCAAAATGCAGGTCATTTCAACAAGATTTCAACAAGATCTTCATGAACAGGGAGTAACCCACAAACAGTTATGCCAGATACAACACATGAAAATCCTTGTCTTGAATGGAATTCCAGGCTCTAGTAACTGAGAACACACCGCCAAAAGAAAGCAGCTCAATAGGAAACTGAGAATAGCTCACAGTGAAGGCAACCTAAACCGCTAGGACCTCCATGTACAAGATTGACCAAAGGTGATTTCAAGATTACAGACATGGATATTTTAATTTGACCACAGGCATGTTGCAATGTCAGACCAAGTTCATATGACATTAGTTTGACAAAAGCCGATAGTTGCTAAACAAAACAGATTACTTTGTGAGGTATAGATTAGAAAAGTTATGCAGTTAAAGCCATGAGCAAGCGTGACTACATTGCCCAATCCATTAATGTGATTCCAAAACTACCTTAGTCTCAGCAGTTTATCTATAACAGGTAAATCCAAGACTTAAAGAGACCAATTTATTTTTCTATCCTGGACTATTAAGCAGGAAGTTAAAAAATATGTTAAAAGACCTCATGCAGGATATGATAACATAGATATCGAATCACAAACCCTTTTTACATGCAAGTCACATGCCAGATATGCAAACTTCAGCATCATCCAGAGGTTGAGTGGTCCTAATTCAAATGTTTTAACACAAAGTTACAAAACCAGTAGTGAAGTACATCATTGAGTTGTAAGAGGTAAAGCACCTCCCTGACCTTCGAATAAACACAAATTTGCTCAAAAATGCCTATCAATTCTTCTGAAGTCCGAAAATGAAAAACTAAAGATAAAAGAGAGAATCTCGGCTAAGCATGGAATAGCGACGGAAAGAAGAAGTGGGCCTACCAACCGCTCCGGCAATCACTTCGCGAACAGCAAAAGGAGAAGAGAACCGCTCCGGCAATCACGCACGAAGGAAGGTGGGCCAGTGAGCGACCGCCGTGCGAGCGAGAGGAGGAAGGTGCGCTGCGTCGACGGAAAGAAGAAGCCTGCGTTAGCCCAAAGGGTTGTTTCCGTATTCGCCTGTTTGGGCTCAATGGGCTGGGCTTAATTTCGTGTTTGCCGGAGCGGTTCTCGGCTTACTTGGCGAATCCCCTGACGCTGAAGCCCCTGGCGTCCATCCATCCTTCGAGACGCTCCGCGCGATTCAGCACCGGTTGCGCGCTTATGATCACAACACTCGAGATCAAGCTTAATCGCCCTTCCTTCCTTACATCTCTCTCTACGCACCAATTCGAGTCTCCATCGATGTCATGATGGGACGGTGATGGAATCTCCAGAAGCATATTCAGTAATTAGTGAGTGCCATGTCAATAGCTAACATGGCGCACTTTTTTTTACATTCAGCCAATCACAAATAGACACGTATTTGCCGACATGGATTTAGATAAGTCGAACAAAAAAATATTTTTTTCGTTGAGCCAATCACAAATAGACACGTATTTACTGACATGGATTTAGCCAAGTAGAACCAAAAAAAAAAAAAAAAATCACCCACCTCAATTTTCCTCTTTCATCTATGTTTCAGCTTTCCACCGTCTGTTTGCTCACCGTTTTGATCCATATGGAGCAAGTTGAATGTAAATATCGCCCAATCTCACGCAAAAACAAATCTGCGCGCTCTCTGCAGTCCGAAAACCTAGAACATAGCAGCCGAGAGCCCTTCTTCCTCAAAAGCTTTGCGATTCTCACGAGCGCTATCCCGAAAAATGAAGAGAAAGACGACCGAAGAACTACAAGTTCCCGATGTCTCGGAGTCGATCGATCAGTCGATCGATTTATGCGTAACGTGTGAAGTAATTTATATTTTTTTTGCACTTTTGATTTGAGAAACCTGACGTGAAAATTTGATACGTGCAGTCATATCAGCCGTTTAGAGTCCAGAGCAGAGCTAAATCGAAAGTTCAATACGAAGAACGAAGAGACTATATCGAGGTGATCTTGCCTTCTTATCGTCTGATGGTTGATTCTTCTTCCAGTAGGTTGAGTCTCTCGGAGGTTTGTTTCACCGAGAATTTGCTGTTTCTTATGCCTGTGCTGCTGCACACTCTAGTTTCTTTTCCGAAAGCCAATTATCTCCCGCCCAAATCCTGAGAGAAAATCTTCTCTCGCTATTGGCGCATGTAGCCTCTGAATCTACTGAGTTAAGAGTTGCTTATCGATGAAATTAGCTTGACCTAATAATGACCAGTTGAGATTTGAACTCAAACGGTGCCTGTCAAAATTTACTGTTGTTGTCGACTTGAAACTTCTACACAACTTGTCGAGTTAAGTGACTGCGTTGGGATCTTCCAATGTGTAATTGATTCTATTTTACTAGTGGATCAAAATTCGTTAGCGTTGTCAATATGAAGTAACCGGTAAAGTTGGATGCATGTTGATTCATTATGTTAGTCGGTGAGTGCGGGAATTTGTTTCTGATCAATTTACCTTTCAATAGACATTGGGTTTGTGTTGCTCTATATTGACCCTGCTCTTGAGATTTTATCTATTGATTTTTTGGAACGCTTGTTCCTATCTTTCGCTTTGCCAGCTGAATCAGACTCCACTAGTTGAATACTCGATCATGAGCATGGTGATAACATTGATGTTCATCGAATGCTGAATCCCTTGCTTCATTTTCTTCTAGGATTTAGATATCATGTGAGAGCATGATTGCCAGGCTTTCTTCTTTATACCTTTCATTTGACAAAAGAGACACTTGGGTTGAGGTTTAAACGGCTCCACCTGCTTTTTATACGCTGATATTAGCTTAACCATGGCTTACTGTATTTGTTCAATTCGTATAAAGTTGTTCAATTAATTAAGCCGATCCATGTTATATCTCAATGACAAAAACTCTATTTGCATCGGTGTGTAGAACTCTTTTGTATTGAGGTTTCCCATGGTCATTTTATCGTGATCATTTCTTATTTATTACTTTCTTGTTATTTGTCCTTGGCCGGATAGTTTGATGTCTCAGATCAAGTCAATGGTTGATGAATTGAATTCAGAACATGAGAAGGATAGGTAAATTCAAATAAATACACTTAATTTTTCAACTTTGCTTCAGTATGATGTCTGTATCTAATGAATATCTTCTTCACGTAGTCAATCTCTTGTGGAGTTACTTCAACAGAGTTTTGGAGAAGTAAGTGAGGAAAACTATGATATTTTTGTTCTATCGAACAAGGTCTACCTTTGGTGGTGTGGTTTTTGCTCAGATAGAATTTCGGTTGATGTGATGATGATGTGCAGTGTGAAAATAGCGTCAGGAATGCAACCACCAAGTTCCATGGACTTGAGGAGAAGTTTTGCGAGGATAAAACTTCTCATCAGCAAGCCCATTTGCAGGCTTTAAATGGTAACTACATTGGTTGCGAGTTGTTTATAGGCAAAAACCGTGTACATTGGGATCTTAATAACACGAAGAGAATGAAGATGAGAGGAAACAATGGCGCAATGAAAATGCAGATAGAGATAATGTCGTACAATTTGAGAGAATGCTTGTAGGACTGTATATTTCCCTGATATGAATTAAGCTTGTAACATGTGCACCTTCATCTTAATGAAACATACCTGATGAACCATGATTGAGTTTTCTTCGAGTTTTTCCCAATAGAATGTTCTTGGCTAGTCTGATTACATATTTGGTTATGTTGGCCATGTCCTTTCCCTAGCACACCGCCGTCCGTATGCTTCCATAGATATTTTTGCTGAATTTGAGAAGGAGAAGGAAAGGCTCTTCATGCTACATGAACAAATAAGTGAGTGCAGATTCTCTCCTATTATTTTGGATCCCTTAGAACTGGATTAAACTCGCCTAATATTTTATTGGTATCATACTAAGTCTATTACTTGCTCATAACAGGAAAGAAGGAGAAGTCTATGATATCCACAATTGCTGATAAGGTTGCTAGACTGGATATTTGCTTGAAAATACAAAAAGAGGTAATTTATTCGTTCATAGTATGGGTTACATTTATGGAGTCGTTCTATGTATGTGCACAATAACGGGTACCTATGGACCTTCTTTTTGCAATGCAGATTCAAGAAGAATTCACCGGGTTGGTGCAGACGCTTTGCTTAGCATGTCTGTGAATGCCTCAGGATCCCACCAGTTGTGCTTGAAGCACAATGCCGGAAATTCTTTCATGTCTTAGGACATGAAGTTTTTGGGTTTGGTGACAGTAATGAGCTATCATAAATTATGGTTATCAGAGCTATTATAAATTATGGTTATGAAAAGGCCAATGTATAGTCTCTTACTTTGCACCTCTAATAATAGATGTGAGCTATCATAAATTATGGTTATCATAGCTGTTATAAATTATGGTTATGAAAAGGCCCTTGTATAATCTCTTACTTTGCACCTCTAATAATAGATCTGTGAACGCCTCAGGTTCCCACCAGTGCCTAATATAATTATGGTTGGACATGTAATTATGTAATACAAGGGGAAATGTAGCTTTAGCTTCTCATTTGCGAAAGATGAATCAGGAAACAAATGAAATTCCTTCACAATTTTCTTGAAGACTTGACACACAACTAGTGGGAGCTATAGCAGATTGTGCTTCGTTGGGGCTAGACTCAGTTCTTGTTGCAAGGTAATTTTAGCAATGGTGGCTCAGGTTTCTCCTTCTGTTTGCTGTTGTGCCCTTCTTTCCCAACAAGGCATTGACTTGTTCTATTGGCATTAGAAAATTGCACTCATATTAGCCTAGTAATCTTGATATGGACGACTGTACTAGTACCATATGCTGAGTAGAGAAGATTGTTGTAACTTTGTCAGCCGATCCATGTGGTCCGAGATTCGAATTAGCTAGATGGGATAATGTCAGCATGTTAGGCGGCTATGTGGGGTTAGACTAATTTGATGAAAATGTTTTATACTTTGTTGAGCTATTTACTTTCTGCAGAAATCCAACCTTGGGCCTACATAAGTGAAGATTCTGGAATCTTTTGCTGGAGAAAGTTATAAAACCTATGAGGACCGTGGATGCTTTACCTGCAACTTAAGTTTTTGTTGTCTGCTACTAATGCATCTTCTAAGCGGTCAGCTGACCATAGAAACGGACATTCAGCATCCTCCTTTTGTATTATAGGCCTTCTTCGATTCTAAATATGGCATTGCAACAGATCAAGAGGGTAAATTTGAGCTGAAGAGAGCCAAATCTGCACTGTTATTTCCTCGAGATTTGGACGGATGAAGCGTCGAATTCATCAACATTTAAGAATGAATAATCATAACCTCCAAATCTATATATTACTCTTCTAAATTGAATGAAGTTCGAGGGATTTAAAGTTACAGATGTTGCATTAAGGCATGTGTCAAGCTGAAATTATTCGATCACGATGTATGTAGTTGCCGTCCTCCTATGGGTGAAACAAGCCTTACCCAAGGGACGCGCATTTCTCGCATTTTAGTCACATAAACTCTTCAAGCCGGAAGTTTTTGCAACCCAAAAAATAAAATAAAATAAATAATCGTAAATATATTATGTAGATGTCTTTAGCCCTAGACTTTTCAAGATTTTTTGAATTTAGACTTAAACTTTTGCCCGAAATTTGAATATAGTTCTTCTAATCAATTTACACCAGAATTCATTGGCGTAATGGTTCAATATTCTTTGGTTGTTCCACATGGTACACTGTTACATCAGAGATGTCTAGTGAAAATTGATTGGAACGACTACATTAGAATTTCGTGCAAAATATAATGACTAAATTGGAAATTTTGGACTGAATTGGCATCCGTTAAATAAGTTTAGGATTGGCTGGACAATTTCTTCGGTTTTTGCATCTCCCAGTGATGGCTTGAGCGGGAAAAAAAAAAATCATGGCTTGAGCAACGTCAGATGGTTCTGAAGAATTTTCTTTATTACAAACTTTGGGTAGAGACACTGTCCAAACCCATAGATTTGTTGGGCCACCGCATATTGTCAAGCAGTGCCTTTTGTCAACTTCTTGACCCCTCAAGACATGCATAAAACTTTATCCCAAAAAAAAAGAAAAAGAAAAAGCTATAAGAGTCCCTCAATATTCCTTCATTACACTAAAAAACAACTAGCTAATAATGCCAATGCCTTTTTCCCTTGAAAATGAAACCTATAAACATTTGTGAATCTCGACCCTCGATCAATCTAGATCGGACGGGGCAATGCCGAGCTCCTCCTTAATGAACCCGAGGGAAGCAGCCTAGCGGACCGTCCTCAAGGAGGCACTTGTTTTCCTTATCGGGAAAATTACTACCTGAGGACTCGATAAAAGCGAGTACCGGTGACGTATTTTCTTTACTCACAGATTTGCACCCTGTGCATATCGCGGTCCCGTCCCTTGATGAAGAAACAAGCATCGCGGCGGGGGAGTTGGAGGACGGCGAAAGAGTGAAGTACCAACGATAAGCAGGCGACAGCTTTCGGAGAATTCGTTATCGCTTATGGGTTTCTAATTGTTCTCACAATGAAAAGTAAAATGGGGATTCTGATGTAGAGGTCAAATTTTCTCGATAAAACAGGGGCACTCTCTCTTAATTTACAAAGCCTTGAGGATTTGATAGGCAATGACAAAATGTTTGCCTTTTTGCAATGGGAGATCGATATGCCTTGAGGAGTCGCAACTTGCAGCCAAAGTCATTAGGAAATTGAATCTTGTGCGCATGAGTTTGGGGCACGTAGGTGCGCAGCTACGACATTCCCACGTTAATATCTCTTTAAGCATCTAGTGAAATTGAACCGACGCAGAACATATGATGTCCTTCATCATGGGGATACAAAAATAGCACCTTCCCTAAAGCTTTCCCTTTTTCGGCCGATGACGCCAACAAGATGGCTTGAACTAGTCATCGACATAATCGAATACGTCACGCGGGGGCACGGAACAAGATTGGGGCAGCACGAAAATGGACAAGCGCTGAACGACGTGGCTGCTTTTTTGTAGTTTCGCATGTTCAGTTGTCGAAATACGACGACGGATGGGGAGAATTGCCGTCGTGAATATTGGTGGTAATTGGTTGTTGGAATGTTATTTAAAATTAAAAATCATTCAAGTAGCTCCGATTAAGAATACGTATTTAAGAGGAAATAGTTACTACTTCAAGGCCCCACTCGCAAAGATCGATGAAACACTACAGGGTACAATCAGCCCATTAGTAAGCAAATAGTATTTTCATTACTCTTGATTATGAAGTAATGGGTTACATGAATTCTGTAAATCCGTCATTTCTCTGCAGCCCATACGCCTTATAGTGTACATTCTTGATTGAGAATGCTGCATAGAGGGGCTGCTCTTTGAAGTTACTTCCTCTGCAAACTTAAATATACCTGCCTTAGTTGATTCTCCATTGGAAGAACGCAAAATCAAATAAAAATGACTAGTTGAATGGCCAGTACCGATTGAGCGATCACTGATCAATGCATAGGATACAGCTTAATCGGATGATGGTCTTGCATGCTGGCTATGATAAGCATCTCGCGATTATGGAACTTCACAATTGTGATTGCCTGCCATCATTTGATCTTTTGTTATCTATAGTAGTGCCAATTATCGGACGATGTTCCGCACGGCAAAGTGCAGGTCATCCACTGAAAGTTTGAACGGGAGCGCCGATGGAAGTGACCTGCTCGGTGGTGACAACGATGGTGTGATCAGAGGTTCAACATGTTCTGCCGTCACTGGCCTGGAGGACATGTTCTGTTTTTTAATTATTGAGGGTCTAATTCCCTAAAAAAAGCACCAACTTTAGGTCTAATGACGATTCTGGCCAGAGTCCCAAATATGACCCATTAATTTGGAACCATTATTTGTCCAACGTGCCGATTACGCGTCGTCAATAAATCCACGTAAATTGCTGATGTCGATTCAAGGCACTGCTCATGTCTTCGTAGCACGAAATCCCAAGTTGTTCATTTGTTTTACCTCAGTCATAGCTTGAAGGACTACAGTTAAGGATGGGTGCTAAGAAAACGGTGAATAGTGTCTTAAATCCACGTAAACAAATCATGTAGATTTATTGATTATGTGAAATTGTCATGTTGGACAACTAGTGGTTCCAACCTAATAGGGGTAAAATTTGGGACTCGAGTCAAAGTTGATGATTTTTTATGAGATAAAAAAGAGTTTGGGCTAGATTTTAGACTCGAGTTAAAGTTGATATTTTTTATGAGATTAAAAAAAGTTCGGGCCATATTTGGGACTCAAGTAAAAATTGATGATTTTTATAAAACAAAGAAAAGTTTAGGACGTGATTGCGATTGGACCTAAAGTTGGTGTTTTTTTAGGGAATTAGTTCAATTATTGAGTGATATAAGTAGGAATGTTCGAGGATGGCTACGATTGATAGCCAGGATAAAAATCAATATATGATAAAAATTATCCTGTGTTTGGCACGGCTGGATAAAATGGGATATTAAAGGGATATAACTTAGATAAAATTATCTCACGGGAAGATGCTATAAAGGTAGATAGAATTTCTAATAACCATAATTAAAAGTTATTTTTCTCAAATAACAAATTACTTGAATTGACAAAATTACAATTATATTTGAAAAAATAATATTTGAATCCTAATATAGAAAGGCCTAATATCCTGAAAGACCTTTAACTTTAGCTCTTGCCCTAATTCTACCTTTTAACCCTCAATTTTAGATCCAGTTCCAACTCTATCCTAAACTTTTTTGTCTTATAAAAAACTATTAACTTTGGATAATGTCCCAATTCTAACCTAAACTTTTTTTTGGTCCTATGAAAACCCAGACTTTAGATCTTATCCCAAATTTAGCTTATAATTTTTAGGGTTAATAGCACGATCAACCCCAAACTAGTACATCTATGATAAATTTACCAAAAATTAATTTTTGACCTAAAAAATTTCCAAACTGATACACGTGATAAATTTTTCTTAAATTATTGTTTTGATCATCAAAAACCTCAAACTAGCATACCTTTAAGAAATTTATTCTAAATCGGTATACCTATGACAAATTTACCATTTGTTAGTTTTCGTTAAATTTTACGTCAAATTGCTTAGTTACCTAACATGTGGAAATTGTTAGATGCACACGTTTGAGACTTTACTTTCTATTTATCACAGGTGTATCAATTTGAGATTTTTCGTGATGTTAACCTAATTTAATGGAAAACTAATGAAAGGTAAATTTATTATAGGTGTACCAATTTGAGATTTTTGATGGTAAAAAAAATTATTTTTGGGTAAATTTGTCACAGATATACCAATTTAGGGTTTTTGGTGGTTGAAAATATAATATGGGGTAAATTTACCACAAGTATACCGATTTGAGATTTATTGTGGTAAAAAAATAGATTGTGATAAATTTATCACAGGTATATCAATTTGGGATCTTTTGTGGTCATAAAAATAATTTGGGATGGATTTGTCATATGTATATTAGTTTAGGATTTTTTGAGATATTAACCTTAATTGTTATCGTCTCATAAAAAATCATAAACTTTTACTTAAGTCACAAATCTGCCCCAATTACCCCTTTGTCTAGGATTTCTCGTTGACAACTGAGAAATGGAAAACTCCCAAGTATGAGCTATTTGGATATCCCAACCACAAGCTCTCCGACGGTGAAAGACGCAACATTTCCAGGCACAAGATGTGGAACATCGTGCACCAAATCACTAAAGACGATTTTGACAGAGGATTAATGGAAGCGGATTTAGGATTCAAGGAAAAGTTGGTGATATGTTATGAAACAAAGAAAAAATTAGAGTAAAATTGAAACTTATAATTGTATGGAACCTAAGGTTGATTTTTTATGAAACAAAAAAAGTTCAGGTTTGAATTGAGACTACACCTAAAGTTGGAGGTTTTTTTTTTTTTTTATGACAAATGAAAAGTTTATAATAAAATTGGGACTTAGTTCAAGTTGAAGATTTTTTATGAGACAAAAGGTAGAATTCTGATAAGAGCTAAAACCGAAATTTTTTTTAGGGTATTAGGCCTATGAAAAATTAAAATAAAAAAAAACAACAATTTCGTTTTACTTTATTCCTATTTTTATTTATTAAAAATTTTAATTTTAATATCAAAATAACAAAAAATAACAATAGTTTCAATAAATATTAGTACTTGTATTGTATATCTATTACATATTTTATCTATTTTAGTATTTTAGGAATATTAGTGTAGTGATAAAATTTTACTAGAGAATGATAGAAATGGAAAAAAATAAACAAAAAATGAAAATAAAAAAATAGGAAATAAAAATGAAATAAGCAAGAGTGTCATTAGAGATTATTACCATTTCAGTTCGTGCAATTTTGAGGTTCATTTAAATTGACATACTGTTCATACTGTGGACCACAGAATAGGAAAATATCCAGTTTTATTACTGCAATATACCAAAAAATGAATATGATATAGGAAAATTCGTAAATTTCATATCTTATCCCATCAAATCTCATCATGGTCAGAAATCCAGACGACTAAACGTAACCCATGCGATTAGCATCTCAAGATCGACACATATGGTTGGAAGGTTAAGTGATTTCCAATGCGGGGTTGCTTGTTCGAATCCTACCGACTGTTGCCTAGGCAAAGAAGGACCGAAATTAACCGATACGCGAACCTCGTGGTGAGATTAATAATTACGAGAATCGTTTAGTATTTGAGTCAATATCCAGCACTTGAAATCCTACCGACGCTCGATCAACCATCCTGGGATGACAACGACGACGTGCAATCGTCTTTGAATGTAAAGAGCATGGACCTTAGCCCAATTGGAGTCACGCCGTCGATTCAATTAATTCTGAATCTAAAGCCGGCATGCATGACGCAGCTATTAATTTCATGGTGTCGATGCTTTCGCTTACCGTTTTGACACTATAAAAGCTAAACAAGAAAACGGAAGACATGAACGGGCTTTAGCTTTCGACAGAAGTACATGAAGCATCATTAACTCGCAGCTATTTATTTCACTCATCGTTGATGCTCGCAAAGCTGTTTATAGAAGTGCGTATACATACATATATCAACATGACATCACCTAAAGATTAACTTTGCCACTAGCTGCTCTAGACCTTCACGGACAAGATGATCATCCAATCTGTGTATGGTACAGCAAAGTGGGATTGGCCTCACCATTCCAAGTAAGGAAACCACGACAGACAACGGAAGTCAAAACTAATAATAGTCATCCACAAATTTGACTGATCAATCCAAACGTAAAAATCAATTGCATCAAATTCCAAAGTAAAATCGTGCAACTTGGGGCAGTATAAGGTTCCAACAATTTTGGGTATCCAAACACGGGGACAAATGCAAGATGAACCCAACGTTTAATTCAGTTAACTAGGATCACATCCACATTACCTTTTTTTCTTTTTTATGGTAACCGGGGTGTCCAGCCGTGCCAGTGAGCTTAGTCCAGCCGTGCCAGTGAGCTTACGTTGATAATTTACCAACAGCATTGGAAAATTACCGGCAACATGAAAACTTTACCAACCAAGACTGCAAAGCAGGACAGAAACACTGGTCCTCACAGATGCAAAGCTATTTCATAAATTCTGTTTTCTCTCTCTAATTTGTGTCTTGAAAGTGAGATGCGTAAAGCCAAAGCTGGCATGCTAAGACCGGCTTCTCCAACAATAGATTCTCATCACTTGCTCTCATGTTAAGCAAAGTGCATATGTAGGACAGAACGAATTCCTCGAGCAATAGTGACTGGCAACATTACAAGCCAGACTCAAAGATTTACTTTAATGTATAATTAGGGGCAGTTAATTAATGGTGAATTCTTTCTCTATTATCAAATCATTCATCTGAAGAGTGTCTATTATATAGAGCATGGATCTTTGCTTCAAACAACGAGGTGGTGGTCAAATTCAAATTTTGTTTAAACTTTTTAATTTGTAGTGGTTGTTTAGCCAAGAAAGGTAAGAAGTAGTCACAGTGAAATGTGTAACTAATCTTAAATCTAGATAGTTTAATGCAATGTAAGTTCAATTAAAGAGATGAATAATCAACTAAAATCAAAGTAAAATCCTTGCACGACATTGCAGTTACGCAATTAGGTTCGAAATTATAGTCGTATTACTTGTTAGAGATCACCGACACAACTCCGCCCATTTTCTCGAGGGCTTATCTAAAAGTGCATCTGTTGATTTGTTAATGCAAATGGCTGGTCGAAAAATAGAGGAGATAAAGATTCTGACATGCTAGCCATCATCAAAGAAATAGTTAGAAAAGTGCTTTGGGGTTCCATTGGTTGTTTGAACTGTTGGGGGTTTACTATTGTTTAAAGAAAGTAAACATGAATGGTTGCAATTCAAAGAAAATGAGCTCCCACATGTGTAAAATCAGTTCTTAGGCTAAGTTATACCATCTTCCTTAGAATTGTTTGAAACAACGTTTTGCATTGTGTTCATTGTTTCCCAAAGACTATGAGATAAAGAAGAAGATTTTGACCGTTCTTTGGATGGCAGAAGGATTTATCCAACCATCGGATAGAAATTAGCATTTAGAAGACATTGCACATAGATATTTCATGGATCTACTTAGGAGTAAGTTCTTCCAAGATTTTAAGAAAGATCCAAGCACGAACGAGGAGACTTGCAAGATGCATGATTTGATGCATGATCTAGCCTGCTCAGTTGTAGGGACCGAGTGTTGGGTGGCATGGGATGACAAAAAATCCATACTTGAAAGAACTCGTCATTTATCTCATGATTTAACTTCCAATTTGATGGGTAAACTTCCAATATCACACTTGAAAGAAAGTGCACTGTGAACATTTCTGTCTACTATCGAATATGGGGAGTTGGTACGAAGAGAACCAATGAATGAAGCAGATCTACGCCAACTCATTCAAAGTATCAAGAAGTTGCGCATATTGGATTTGCACGCTACAAATGTCGAGAAGGCGCGATGGTCCATTTGTAAGTTGAAGCATCTCACATGTCTTGATCTCTCTAACAATGTTAAACTCAAAAGGCTTCCTAACTCCATTATAAGATTGCAGAATTTTGCAAACACTAAAATGTCTACTGGTGTCGTTCTCTTGAAGAATTGCCAAGGGATATAAAGAAGTTAGCCAGCCTTCGAAATCTAGACATAGATGGTTGTTCGAATCTTAGTTGTGTGCCATGCGGAATAGGGCAATTGAATTCTTTGCATAAGCTAATGCGCTTCATTTTGCCCAAAGATGAAGCTCTTAATAAGAATTATTGCAAACTTGGGCAACTAAATGGGCTTAATAGCATCCTGGGAGGCCTTAGCATTGAAAATTTGGGAAGGGTGACCGATGCAGTAGAAGAATCTAGGGCTGTGAATTTAATATGGAAGCATTCTCTGGAATCTTTGGCACTTGAATGGGGCAATTTCGATACTGATGATGCAATGATTGGGCACAGAGATGAAGCGCTATTAGATGGACTGAGACCTCACTCAAATCTGCACGAGTTGGCGATCAAGAGATGTGGAGGTGAGAGCTTTCCAAGGTGGATGATGGATAAGGATAGCCTTCTGTCTTCCTTGCCAAATTTAGTGGAGGTAAACTTATCGCATTGCCGACGATGTAAGCATCTCCCTCCACTAGGCCAGCTATGTTACCTCAAGATTTTAAAGATTTTTTGGTTGACTGAATTTGAATACATCGAGTCGTCCTCTTTAACAACGTCGTTTCCTGGTCTATTGAGATTAGAGATTGAGTGCTGTGAGAAATTGAACTCCAAATCTTGAGGAGTTAAGGCTGAATAATGTCGACCCACCGTTGATAAATCAGACATTTGGCCTTAATAAGCTGAAGACTGACTATATTGTGTACGAACCTCCTGAAACCTTTGCCTGAGGAGGAGTGTTTGAAAAGTCACACCTCATTTGAATCTCTTGGTATCGGGGGATGTCCTCGGTTAACTTTCCTCTCATCACTCGGCCGGAGACATTTATCGAATCTCGCGGATCTCTCTATCTATTATTGCTTGGAGTTGGATTTATCCAAAGACGAAAGGGGCAACATCTTGGATTTCCATGGAGGACTTCTTCATGGTCTCCGCTCCGTGTACACCAGGAGGCTTATTCCAAAACTAGAATCAGGCGAGGTGCGAAAGAGATGCAGGCGAGGACTGGTGCAAGATTGCTCATATCCCCCACGTATCTCACATCCCGTGCAACCCAGATTTTGTACAACGAATAGTTCTCGATTTGTGATTCGATTGGGGGGACATGAATTAACCCTAGCGAAAACCAGCACGATTTTGCAGACCCCCTTGTCTTCTTCAGATAATCTTGTTGTAGCCATTGCTCTTGAGAGATCTCTCTCGCGAGGCCTAATTCTGATTATCACACGAGTACATGCATTCTTGTTGTTCCTCCCCCAATGCCTTTTTGACTGGTGCGTCCGAATTCTCCACTTTTTTCTTTCTCAAGGTATGCGGACCTTTTGTCCTAGATTTTGCGTGAATAATTTTCATTTTTGTGTTTTGATACTAGATTTCGATTGGGGGACACATCGCTTATATTCCCAAACGTGCGAGAGACAAAAAAAAAATGAAGAAAATTCCCTACTTCTTCTCATGTAGACTCCATTTCTCTTGTCATTCACTCTTGTCTGACTTCAATTGCTCAGCCATGGCCATATCTGATGGACATTTTCGCATTAGGTGCATTGTCAAGGTTCACGAGTTCATCATCCATTATGTTAGAAATAACGTGTTTCCTTTTCACATGGACAATTCTCGATTTGTGTTTCGATACTCGACTCGGTTGGGGATCTTTTTACCCGCGCGATTTTGCAGACGTGTTATGTTCTTGGAAAAATCTCGTCTTGGCCATTGCTTGAGCTCTCTCGCGAGGCCTAATTCGAATCATCACTCGTCGCGTTGAACGAGTACATGCGTTCTTGTTTCCCGGATTTTGACTGGTGCGTCGTCTCTCTCTCTCTGCTTCTGGATTCTTCATATTTTACTTTGAAATTGTTTTAGCCCTTCCATCTTCTTGATTTCTACCGCCCACATTTTCTAGAAATCATGCGAGCAAAATGAGCAAGATTTCAATAATCTACGCTCAGTTTATCCTTCTATCTTTGGGCTAGAATCAAATTCAAGTGGGCTAACCACGCCGCCCCTGATCTTCAAGCTTATGCCCCTATCGAAACCCCTGTGTGCAGCAAAATTGTTCAAGACAATTGTGTTTAAACCTCGCTATTTATGCTTCCAAAGTGCAACTTTTTCCCCACTTGAAACTAGCCTTCAAAAAGCGGTTTCGCGAAATTATGCTTAGGGCAAAGCTGCCGGCACTAGCTAAAGAGACCCTTTTTTGAAGTGCCCAGTCCATTCATTTCATCTTTTCAACACTAAATTCTCATGCATACCAGAAGGCCAAGTCATACAAATTGTGTTCCGATACTTGAAGAAAATGATCTTCGAATTGTGTCTCGGTACTTGATTTGATTGGGGGGACATGGACAGATCACTGAAAGGTTTGGACATATCCTTGGATGCAGGTATTTAAAGGGTCTGTGTTTTATTTCAAAACGTTGGAGAAAAATGAAGAAAATTTCATACTCCAAGCTCGTTAAATCTTGCTTGTGACTCATGCTGTAGATGTAGTAGTGTAGTAGTGTGCAATCTGCTTATTTGATTTCACATGGAGCAAAATGCCTGCACAGTCTGATGATTCTAGAATACTCTCATAGATGAATTGATGAAATGTTCCTCCCTGGACAATGGCTTCTGGTTTGCTTCCCTTGATATTTAACTTTTATCTCAATCTGTTCCCATGGAATCGAAGGTTCCAGCATAGATCTGCACAGCAAATCAAGGGTATGAACGGTGACGATAAAATATGTAGCTTTTTTCTTTTTCACATGCTACATGCTACGGACGGATTAATTCGCAAAAATCAGGCAATATCTAGACCTGCTGAGCACCTCTATGAACATCCAAAGAGGAATTATTATGGGTTAAGTGCCAGTCAAGTCCAGGGAAGAAAGCAATAATTTTTCCCACGACATTAACTTCAATGTTTCCGATTAAACAAATTGAGCTGCCCACGGTATCAAATTCACTATTTGGCGATTAAACAAACTAAAGTCCTTCCATCCGAGCCCTAATTTTCCCCTTGGAGCCTTAACTTTGGCAATCAATTGAGGCAGGGAGAGAGAGGAGAGGCAAACATGGGTGAGGGTTACAGAGACAACAGTGGCGGAGCGAGCGACGAGCTTGAGTTAATGGCAAGTGACTGACGAACAACGAGCAAAAGAGATTGTCATTTTTTAGAGCCTAAGTTTTTTTTTTTAAATTAGTCACATTGGATAAAAAATTTACTTATAAATGCCACGTAATTAATTTGGCTGAAATTTTTAAGATTTGACACTCAAGTTATCATTTTTCTTTGATTTTGGCGTTTAAGTGTCATTTGGAAACTTTTTGCACTAAAGTTAGTGGCGTACACAACTTTTGACACTTCGGGTGTACTTCTCCCTTTTATTAACTCTGTCTAACCCCCACGGAGAGGCTAACATGAGCGCGAATTTCTCTTTTTTGAATATGGTACTAGCACAGTTGTATATATCATAAGCACAATGCTAACATGAGCGCAATTTTCTAATCCTAAGAATGTGTTCGTTTCACGAAAAATGAGTGATTTAAAAATAACCACTTATATCTTTTAGCAAATAAATGAATGGAAAATTTTGTAATTGCCTATGAAAATAATTAGACATAAAATGTTATCGATGATGAAAATTTTTTTCGTTGACTAATTGTTCTAATTATTACAAGCAATCATTTTTTTGAAAAATATTTTCTAAAATCACTCTTTCTTTGCAAACGAACCCATTCTAATAGGACAAGTTAATTCCCCGTTGGGAAAGAGCGGACACGAACCCAAACACAGGAGGAGAAACGTGCTGTCACCACGTGCCAGTTGACTTCCAACAGGAGCTCCGGAAGTCTCTTGCCCTAACGAAGCACGAATCCGCACTAGATCCCACTAGTAGTGCCTCTGTCTTCAAGAAAATCCCGAAGGAACGGGATTTCACTTGTCCCCTGGATCATCCTTTGCAAACGAGAATCAAAAACTGTATTTACCCCTTCTATAACATAACTAGATGTCAGACTTTAGAAGTGAGGAAACAATGGAAGGTAAGAGTAATTCATGATAGCACGTTAATATGGCAACAGCTCAGAATTTCATGGCCAAAGACGTGTAAGAATGTCTTGGGTTGTGCTTCTAGCACAGTTATTTCAGGCACCATCATATGGTGGGATCCCGACAGCTTCGTAGACATGAGATAAAGAGTATGCAACATGTGGAATTCTTCATAGTAGATAGTCCATAAGAGTATACAACAGCGACTTGAATTCTCCATCGTCCTGCATTTCAAAAGAAGATCCGCATATACCCATCAATGTGGACATGCATAGAGCAACTCCAGATATGTACCTTGAATTTTGAACAAATAAATTACCTTTTCCTTTTTCTTCAAGGACTCCTCCAGTTGAGCAATCTTATCGGCAAATTCGGATATTATAGACTTCTCCTTCTGTCCTGTTATCAACAGGCAATAGACTCAGTCTTACAGAGATAAAATAACCGGCGAGTATGATCCTTCGAAGAGAATAGGAGAGATTGTGAATCTCACTTGTTTGTTCATATTGCTCGAAGAGCCTTTGTTTCTCCTCCTCCTCCTCCTTAATTGACTGTATGATGAAGAAAGGACGTGGCCAACGTAACCAAATAAGTAATTAGACAATCTAAGAGCATTCCATCGGGAAAAAATTCTGAGGGAGCTCGTTCATGGTTCATCGAGTTTCCTTCTTTAGGATGAAGGTGCGTACGTTAAAAAGTAATTTATCAAGGAAACATTCAGTTTTTCAAGCATTCTCTGACGTTGGAAAAAACAGTATAAGCTTAACTGTCCAATTTTCATGAGTCAATCAAAGCAAATTAAGGTGGCAGTCAAAACTTCTCATAAGGTTCATCGATTTGCCAGTCATATTTTCCATTCTTTTTTCACACTGCATATCATCGTCCCATTAGGTAAAATCCTCTCTAAGCAAAGAGGAGGTCAACCTCATTCAACGGAACAAGTATAATGATTTCCCCACTAACTTCACTTACTTCTCCGAGGGTCAACCTTCGAAGTGCCTCCACAAAGAATTGTCTGCATCAAGAGCACATACATTAGATATAAACAATGTACTGAAGCAAAGTCAACATTACCAATTGCAAGTCTAACTTTTGGAACTTACCCGTTGTCATGTTCTACCTCCATGTCATCAAGCATGGACCTAATCTGATCGAACAAACTGTCCAGCCAAGGACAAACAAAAGTAAAGTAATAAATGAGAAGAGAAAACGAAACCACCGTGGGAAATTACAAGATAGATGAGTTCAATAAACCGATGCAAATAGAGCTTTTATCCTAGAAATAGAGTATGAATTGACTTAAAAAACTTCATCAAAACTGAACATTGATATTACATAGTCATTCTGATATAGTAAACCATGATTAAGCTAATAAGAGCATGTAAGAAAGCAGGTGGAGCCATTTAGAGCTCAATACAGATGTCTCTTATGTCAAATGAAAGGTAAAAGAAGAAAGCCGGGCAATGATCCTCTCACACGATCGTCTAAATCCTAGAATCATCTCTGAGACTTGTGAATAAAAATAAAAATAAAAAGTGAAACAAAGGGTTCGGTATTCCATGAACATTAGTGTTGTCAGGAGTATTCAACTGATGGAATCAGATTCAGCCCAGAAAGGGTAACGATTGGCCAAACATGCAGGACATCAATAGATAAAATCTCAAGAGCAGAGTCATTGCAGAGCAATGCAAACTCAATGGCTATGTAAATTGATTCAAGCACTTGAGTTCTTCAGCTTAACCAGAATAAAACTTCACATACTGAACCAACAGCTTTACATGTAACTAAAATATTGAAAATACTAATAAATTGCCTTGCTACGGATCAATTAGACGTTGATAAATTACGATGCAGTTAGTAACTTCAACAACTGGCCAAGCCAGTTTAAATTCAAATCTCAACTGGTCAAGCTAGCTTCATTGATGGAAGCAGCCCGAGACATGCAACTGATTGACACGAATTTTAGGCTTAGGCAGTGGTGTGAACGGTCGGGAATCTCATCTCGTCGCGCGAAGCATGGGAAGAAAATGAGGAAGAAGGTTAAAGAAAACAAGTCGGATCACCCCAATATAGTCTCCTCGTTCTTCAGGTGGGCCTTCCAGTAATCCTGTCCCGTTTGCTTTATTCTATGTCTGCACATTTTAAGATTTTCACATCAGATTTCTATGAAGTGCAAGAGCAGAAATCATATCAGAACTGACTTCGAGAATCGATGGATCAGTCGACTTACTCCATCGTCATTTCGGAGGAGAGCTTGGGCTCGGCCTCCGCTTGCTTCTTGGCGACGGATTTTTCCGCTTCTTGAGGAACGATCGGCATTGGCGAAGAAGAAGAAGAAAGAGCTCTTGGCTGGCTCTGTCCCGGATTTGTGAATGGTGAAGAGTGCGGAGGTTGTTGCTTTTCGAGTGTAATTAATTGCTCGATTTTATTAGATGACTATCGTAAGTTAACAAAACGATGGATTAAAGATGTGCACAATCAATAAGAGATACAGGGAATCTCCTGAATATATGCATAATCCCGAGAGAATTCCTTTTCCGAAATCAATGACCTAAAGCCAAGTGTAATCAAAATACGATCTACATAATTTTTTTTTAATCGAAAAAACATGATCTATATAATTGACATGCCATAAGACGTGTGAAAAGGAATTGTGTAAACCTTTAAAAGATGTGATGGCCCCTTGGAGGGATGGTCCTGTGACTGCCATGCGGCAAACATAGGTGGCAACGGCAGCCTACTGCTTTGCTTAAAAATAATCTTGGTTTGTTAATTATTTTTCTCAGATTTTAACGGAAGAATTTTTCCTTGCGGTGTCTGATTGACCCGAATTTTACTTCAAGGGAAGGTCATTACCTGAACTTAAAGTGCAATTGATCTTTGAAAAAGTGACCGTAATTTCTATACCATTTATGTTTGGTGATAAAGAGTATATGAGCCTACAGGTTTTATTAGAGGATAACAAAATAATCGATTAAGGATATGCACAGTCTAAAAGATATGGAAAATCTTCTAAATATATGCATAATCCCTAGACATTTGAAAAATCAAGAGAAATATCATAATCATCTCTAACCAAAATATTCAGAAATTATTTGCATCATTTTGTCTTTTCTTCATACCATTTCTTTACAGTTCCTTAAGTAATGGGAAGAATTTTAGTCAATTTTTTTTTTCTTTCCTAGATTTATTTTCGTGTGTTAAACAAACTTATAGCCCTTAAATTTGCATGCTCATCACCATCATACTGTTCTATTTTTTTTTTTTTTCCTTTATTTAAAAAAAATACTGGATCTACAAGAGTTTTCTTTCCGAAATCAATGACATATAATAAGTGTAATCAAAATGTGATCGCATCCTAGATATCTATATAATGACAAGCCAATGGCTCCTGAACACCTCCTTATTGCATTGAATTAAATAATTATTTCTTGCGGGTTCCACTCTCTTATTTTAGATTATTTGTTACTTTTTTTTCTCTGTCTTTTATTTCGATTTTATTAAAAGAAACAAATCACTCACTTTCCTTTTAAATAAATTTCTGCAATTAATCTTGGATATGCATGGAGACCAGTTTCTTCCCATCACACTTCCAAGCATTAGGCAAAATCCTCTCTAAGCAAAGAACAGGACGACCTCATTCAATAGAACTAGCGGTTGTCAGAACTGAATTGAACCATTAGAATGAGTGACTAAACTGAATCAAAGTGAAGATTTGGTTTGGTTCGGTTCGGTTCAGTTTTTCTTTTCTCGTTTTGTCAATAATTTTTTCCTTTTTTCCTTTTCAAGTCCAAAGGGCTGGCTGAGGGTTGGTGACCCTTGCGACGAGAACATCATGGCCCTCACTTTGGCCGGCAGCCACATTGATCCTTTGAACCCAAAAAATAAAAAATAAAAAGATAATAAAGAAAAATAAATAAATAAATGGTTTTTTTCCAAATTGCTAATATTAATTAAAAAAAGGAGGTTTCCCACATGCTAATAAATCAAACCCGAAAAAAAAAACAAGAATTGTTCTTTTTCAATACCTGAACCAAAATGCACGAATATTTCGGTTTGGTTCGGTCTGACACCCCTAAATGGAATAGGTATGATAGATTTACTCACTTACTTCTTAAAGGCTCCTTTGATGTGACTCCACAAAGCAATATTGTCTCCATAGAGAAGGTATTCATTCGATTTAAACATTGTCCCGAA
The DNA here is from genome assembly GCA_019149425.1 of Psidium friedrichsthalianum. Classification (NCBI taxonomy): domain Eukaryota; kingdom Viridiplantae; phylum Streptophyta; class Magnoliopsida; order Myrtales; family Myrtaceae; genus Psidium; species Psidium friedrichsthalianum. The sequence continues at coordinate 11,221 of JAGVVM010001179.1, read as the reverse complement.
GCAAGTTAACATTACTAATTGCAAGTATAACCTTTTGAATTTACCTATCCTTCTCACGTTCTGACTTCATTTCATCAAACATGGACCTAATCTGAGTGAAGGACTGTCCAGCCAAGGACAACCAAGAAAGTGAAAAAATAAGAAAGGAAACGACAAAATGATCACGGGAAACTGCAAGACAAATGAGTTCGATAAACAAATGCGAAAAGATTATTTATCATTAAAGTATAGCACGAATTGACTAGAAAAACTTAATCAAAATTGAAAATTGATATTACATTGTCATTCTGATATGGTAAACCTTGATTAAGGTAATAATGGCGTGTAGAAAGTAGATGGAGCCATTTAGACCTCAATACAGATGTCTTTCTGTCAAATGAAAGGTAAAAGAGAAACCCCGGCATTGATCCCCTCACATATCCATCTAAATCCTAAAGTTACGTTTGATTGTCCAATTTATAGTCAAGATAGGGCTAGATAAGGTAGGTTATGAATTTAGGAATTTTGCTATATTTTATTCACTGTTTGGTGAATTGCAGTAATAAGGTTGGATATTTTCACATCCTATCTTATCCAATAATTAACATGAATAGCATATTAGTGTAAAGTACCCTAAAATTCACAAACGAAGATGGTAAGAATCCCTCGCAACACTCTTTGCCTCTTCATTTTTTATTCGCCTAATTTTTATTTTTTTCCTTCTCTTTTTGTTAATTATTTTATTATTTCATTTTTTTTTCCGTTCCATTATTCTCTATAAACTATACTAGTAAACCTAAGTACCAAAATTCCTAAAATATGTCATAAATATAAATATAAATACTATATAATTATATATAATTGCATAAATAAATGATGATAGAAATAAATAAATGTGAATTGTCTTTAATTTTTGTTATTTTGAAGTTTTTATATTAGAAATCAAATATTACTCATATTCAAATATTATTTTGATGTTATTAATTCAAGAAGTTTATTATTCGAGAAAAATGACTTTGTATTATGAATAGTAGAAATCATATCCTCATTTATCCTACCTCGGACATGAGGTAATTTATCCGAGTTATATCTCTCTTTTTCTAGTCTTGAGAAGGCACCAAAGGATATGATAGATCTTAACATATCCTGACTATCAAACGCAGCCCAGAAACATCTCTAAGACTTAGGAATCAAGATATTTTCAACCCAATCTTATCTCATTAGAAATTTTATCTCGATGACCAAGTGCAATTTGAGAAGTTTCTAACTATGGGAATCAATCTTTTTTGACAAGTTTTAAAAGGATTCAATAGACAAATAAGCTGAACAAAAAAAAAAAGACAAATAAGGATATGTAACATCATATTTCACTTCACCACAAAGCTTAATTCAAAATCTTGGTATATATAACCTAAAAAAATATTAATTATATCGTTAATGATAACATTAGTGTACCTGAACATTAATTTGTGTAGCCATTCAACAAAAACTAAAACCGCTCACTTAAACTTTATTTTGCTAAATTATTCAAATCAAAATTTAATGGCATTCTATAATATTCATCTTATTAAACATAATACAAATGTGGTATATTTTTTATTTTTCCGATCTGACGACACATATAAACATGAATAATATTTTGAAACCGTAAAAATCAACGTGGCCCTTTTTTATCTAGATGCCCAATAATTTACATTTACTATCCCTATGTCCACGTGGCATGTACAAGAGAATAAGCAAGGCTAAAATTGGTACACTAAACTTACAGGGTCGGCGCACCTACTATCATGCGCACAATTTCGACGCATGATATGGTTCGACTTCTCATGTGATCAATTTGCAATTACTTTTTATTCGAGCTTCCTTACTCGATTTCGATTCGCGCACTGTACAATCTATGATATTATTGTTGCACTTTATTGATTCCGAATTTACTTATTTAAAGGATTGCAATAATCTTCTCTATTACATATATGGTACTGTTGACACCGAAAATCGGGTTGGGCCTCTAGTAATTACAAAGCCCATAAAAGCGGCCTAATGTACAAAAGCCCATGTGGAAAGATGCATTTGTTCACCTTTACTTTTCATCGTACTTTACATTTATCGTATGTGTGAAAGGTCTTTCATTGTGTATATATTATGAACACTACACTAACATGAGCGCAATTTTCTAATACTAAAGCTCCGTTTGTTCGCGAAAATAAACGATTTGAAAAATATTTTCTCAAAATGATCTCTTGTATCACTCAAAAAATGATTAACAAAAAATGTCTTTATCGTCCATAAAAATATTTAGACATAAATTTGTTGTCGACAATGAAAATATTTGTAGTTGGCTAATTATTTCAAGTGATCCAAGCGATCATTATTAAAAAAAAATTCTGAATCTATCATCTCGAAACAAAAGAAATCTAATAGAACAAGTTAATCCCTGTTCGGAAAGAAAAGACACGATAGCAAACAGAGGAGAAACGTGCGTCACTACGAGCTAGTTGCCTTGCAACAAGAGCTAAAGAAGAGTCGAGCCCTAACGAAGCACAAACCGCGAGAGCTCCACAAGTTGTGCCTCTCAACAAATTAAGACTGATTTCAGTAGTTTCCTCGTTCTTTTTCATTTGCAAAAGATAATACTAAACTATATTTTTCTCCCTCTAACATAATTAAATGTCAGAGAACCTAATAGTGTCTTTTTTCCTGTCACGATAGCTCGTTAATGCCGCAACGCCTCAGGAGGACATGAAGAATCTTAAAGATGCTAATGCAGATACGAAGAATTCCTGCAATTCAAAAAGAAGTTCCACATATACGTCACTATGGACATGCAAAGAGTAAATCTAAAAATGTAGCAAGCATTTTGAACGAATAAAGTACCTCGTCCTTCTTCTTCAAGGACTGCTCCACTTGAGCAATCTTATCGTAAAATCCAGATATCATAGACTCTCCTTCTCAGCTGTTATCGACATGCGACAGACTTAGTACAATGGAGATAGAATAACGGGCGAGTTAAATTCATCAATGAGAATAGGAGAGATTTTGAATCTCACTTGTTTGTTCATATTGCGCGAAGAGCCTTTCCTTTTCTTTCTCAAATGACTGTATGATGAGAAAAACAAAAAAAGGAGATGCAAGCTAACCAAATAAGTTTATCAGATTATCTAAGAACATTCCATTGCAAAAAATTCAGAGGGAGCTCAATCATGGTTCACCGAGTATCTTTCTTTAGGATAAAGGTGCATAGGTTACAAACTAATTCATCAAGGTTGTATTCAGTTTTTCGAGTATTCTCTCAAATTGTAGAATGTGCATTCTTTTTGCCTATAAAATACTGCTTTACTGTCCAATTTTTCCTTTACGCCCTAGAATCTATGGTGCAGATGTAGAAGCATGAGTCAATCAAAGCAAATTAAGGCTCCATTTGTTTCGCAAAAAATGAGTGATTTGAAATTCATTTTCCTAAAAATGATCATATGTATCACTTGAAATAATTAGTTAATAAAAAATATTTTCATTTCTGACAACATTTTTGTATCTAAATATTTGCAAAGACATAAAAATATTGTTTAGTTCATTCATTTTTGCAAAAGATTTTTGGAGAATGTTTTTTTTTTTGGGGGGTCAAATGGAAAATGTTTTTGTAATCACTCATTTTCCTCGAAATAAATAGAGCCTGGGGTAGCAGTCACATTTCTCAAACTATGTTCACACTGCATATCTTCCTCACAATAAGTAAAATCCTCTCTAAGCAAAGAACAGGTCAACCTCATTTGATAGAACAAGTAACATGATTTCCTCACTTACTTCTCCAAGGCTCCTTTGAAGTGACTCCACAAAGCAAATTTGTCTACATAAAGAAGGTATTCATTAGGTATAGACATTGTACCGAAGCAAAGTTAACATCACTAATTGCAAGTATAACCTTTTGAATTTACCTATCCTTCTCATGTTCTGACTTCATTTCGTCAAACATGGACCTAATCTGAGTGAACGAACTGTCCAGACAAGGACAAATAAAAAGAAAGTGAAAAACTAAGAAACAAAATCGAAACCACCATGATCATGGAAAACTGTAAGACAAACGAGTTCCATAAACCAATGCGAAAAGAGTATTTATCATTAAAATATAGCATGAATTGACTTAAAAAAACTTAATCTAGATCGAGAATTGATATTACAGTCATTCTGATATAGCAAGCATGAATAAAGTAATAATGGCGTGTGAGAAAGCAGGTGAAGCCATTTAGACCACAATACATATGTCTTTTCTATCAAATGAAAGGTAAAAGAAGAAAGCCCGGCAATGATCCAATGTCCAATAATTTATATGAACAGCTTATTAGTATAAATGAACCTAAAAATTTCACAAACGGAGATTGTAAAAATCTCTCACAACAGTCTTGCCTACTTCATTTTTATTTGCTTAATTTTAATTTTCTTCTTCTCTTTTTTGTTAATTAATTATTTATTATTTATTTCCATCATTATCTAGATAATATTTTATAAAATAGTAAACTCTACCAATAAACCTAAAATATTAAAATGCATAAATATGTAATAAATACAAATATAAATGCTATAAAATAAAATATATATAATTGATTATATAAATAATAATGGGAATATATAAAAAAAATTTGTTTTTAAGTTGTTTTGAATTTTTTGTAGTAGAATTCAAGTATTACGTATATTCAAACGTTATTTTAATGTTATTAATTCAAGAAGTTTATTATTTGAGAAAATGACTTTTATATTATGAATAGTAGAAATTATATCCTCTTTTATCCTACCTCCCAAATGGGATAATTTTATTTGAGTTATATCCCTCTTATATCCCACTTTATCCTATCTTGAGAAGGCACCAAAGGATAGGATAAAATTTTATCATATCCTGACTACCAAAAAATTCCTAGAAAACATCTGTAAGACTTGGGAATCAAGATATTGGACCAAAAAAAGTGAAGCAAAGAGTTAGGTACTTCAACTGATGGAATCCAATTCAGCCTAGAAGGGTAAGATAGGAACAAACATGAAGGACGTCAAATAAAAAAAAAAATCTCAAGAGCACAGTCGATACAGAGCAAATGCAAACTCAATGTATATTGGAAGATAAATTGGTTCAAACACTTGAGCTCTTCCGCTTAGCTAGACTCGCCGTCTAACATAATGAATCAACAGGCATTTCAACTTTACAAATCACTAAAAATTAACATACACTAAAACTCCATTAGTAAATCGAAACCAAAGTTGCCAAGCTACTGATCAATTAGAAATTAGTACATTCCGATGCAGTTAGTGAATTTGACAACTAGTTATGGAAGTTTCATATCAACCATATTAGTAAATCGGTAGTAAATCGCGATAGGTTGTTTAAAGGCGCGTGAAGAAAACAATAATTGTCCAAAAATTATTTTTTAGGAAATTTTTTTTTCTATGTGACTGTTTGGTTCTCATTTAGAAAATGATTCAATCTCATGACTTTATCTCAAGCAAAAAAAAAATCGTATTTATAAATTAACTAATTTTTTTTTCCATTTTTTCCCCTTCCTTCTCCCTCCACTGCGAGGGAGGGTGGAGGGTGGTGTAGAGGGAGAAGCAAGAAAAAAAAATTAAACAAAAATATTAAATTATTAAATTATTTTTTAAAAATAGGAAATTTTATCTAAAATGTTAAAAAAAATCAAGAGGAAGAAATCCGGAAATTTTTTTCACTAATTCATTTTCCTAATTTTATGCATGAATTTTTAATTGCCCACAAAATACTTTCAATTGACTAAGTCGTCCGAAAGCTAATTCTGGAAGGACACTTTCCCTAAAAGTGCATCCTAAATTGAAAGCCTGGGACATGCAACTCAAACGTGGTAGATTCGGAGATCTAGGCAATGTCGTGTACAGGCAGGAGAATTGGGACTGTTCACGAATCTCGTCGGGGCAAAGATCAGGAAAAAAGAGCCAAGAAAACAAGCCCCATCACCTCGATACGGTCTCCATGTTCTTGACGTAGGCCTTCGAGAAGTCATCCGTGATTTGCTTCGACAATTTATCTGTGATTTGCTTCATTAGGTCACTGCAGAATTCACGATTTGCATGTCAGATTCCAAATCAGAAGTGCAAAAAACAGAAATTACTTCAGCACTGACTTGACAATAGATTGATCAATCGACGGATAGATATTCGAAAATTCGGATATCTTCCTCTTCAGCTCGGAAGAGAGCTTGGCCTCGGTGATCGACATGCAAGAAGAAGATGAAGAAGAAGAAGAAAAAGAGCTACTTGACGGTGAAGAGTGTGGAGGTGCAGTTGCGCACTTTTATTAGATGATTATTCTAAAGATATGCACAATCAACCAGAGATATGGACAATTTATGAGATATCCAGAAATTGAAATATCATAAATTTTCTGAAAAAAAGATATTCAGAAATTTCTTTGCATCGTTTGTCTTTTTATTTTTTTTTTACGGTCTCGTGTTAACGCCTAAATTTGATTTCTCATTTAATCATTTATTTCATAAAAATTAGAGATTAACTTAAGTCCATACAAAAATAACTAAATCATTCTGCATATAATTTGCACCTAGCTCATTTTGACTCTTCAGCGTGCACGAATTCGTATTTTAATTTGAACTGACAGCGGATATGCTTAAATATTTCGTTCGCGACACATCATAATACCCGGCTGAAAAAGAGAGAGAGATAGAGAGAGAAAAAAGGTGGGGGGTGGCTTTTGAAGAGAAGAATGTAGTAGAGAATTGTCGGCAATTACATCCAAAAAGAGAGGTTTGAAAGGTCAAAAAGCAAAAAAAGAAAAAAGAAAAAAAAAGGAGAAGGCATATCTCCACTATGGAAGAGTAACTTTCGGATGGGCACATGGGACACTCAAGAACATCAACACCAAGTGGAGCCTTCAGTGGATGATCAACAATGATTACATAAAGCTTTAATCATTCGAAGTTTTTGTCGTTATGTTCCTACAGATTTACACCCACCATAGTCGATTTTCGTGATGATCAATTGTTGGAGCATGGTCAGAAAGCAACAAAATCGGTTGCTATTGATGGGAATCCCGGCTTCTGCAGAGGGGTCTTCTTTTCTCGGAATTTTCCCTTGGGAAGCTCCGTTCGGTGAGATCCACGAGGGAGCTTAGACGAAAAAGGATAGAACAAAAAAGAGAGAGAGAGAGAGAGGGAGAGCCAGAGGAAGAGAAGCCCTGAAGAATATCTTGTTCCTATCTGGCGATAGTAAATTCCTGATAGCTCATTAATGTTGCAATACCTCAAATTCTGGTGGCCAAAGACATGAAAGAATGTCTTGTATTGTCCTTCAAGGACAATTAATATAGGCACCATCATGCGGTGGATCCCGATGCCTTGGCGGACAGGAAAAAAAGAGCATGCACCTACCTGAGAGACATTGCGGAGCAGACGTAAGAGTATGCACCAACAGGTGAATACTTCATCGACCTGCATTTCGGAAAAGATCCATATGTAGCAGTCGGACATACGTAGAGAGACTCCACAAATGCAGCTCACATTTTGCGCGAATAAATCACCTGTTTCATTCATTCTCAAGGACTTCTCCAGTTTAGCAATCTTATCAGCAAATTCGGATGTCATAGACGTTTCCTTCTGTCCGGTTATCAGCAGGTACTATAGTTAGTATGATGTAGATAAAATAAGAGGCAAGTTTGATTTATCGAAAAGAATATGACATATTTTGAATCTCACTTTGCTTGTTCATATCGCTAGAAGAGCCTTTCCTTGTCCTCCTCAAATGAAGGTATGAATGGGGAAGAACATGGCCAACGTAACCAAATAAGTAATCAGACATTCTAAGAATATTCTTTTGGGAAAATCTCTGACGGAACTCAATCAGGGTTCATGAAATATCTTTCTTTAGGATGAAAGTTGCATATGTTTACAAACTAATTTATCAAGGAAACATTCAGTTTTTCGATCTTTGCTTAACTGTCAATCTTTTCCGTTACGCTCTAGAATCTATAGTACATACATAGAGGCGTGATTCAATCCATGCAAACTATGGTGACAGTCAAAACTTCTAATAAAGTTCATCGAATTGGGCAATCACATTCCCAAGCTATTTTCACACTGCATATCAACATCACATCAGGTAAAAATCCTCTCAAAGCAAAGACCAGTGTCGACCTAATTCAATAGAATAAGTATTATGTTTTCTTCACTAACTTCTCCAAGGCTATTCCGAAGTGACTCCACAAGGCATTGCCTACATAAAGATATATTCATTATATATAAACATTGTATTGAAGCAAAACTAACGTTACCAATCGCAAGTATAAATTTTAAAATTTACCTATCCTTCTCATGTTCTGACTTCATTTCATCAACCATAGGACGTAATCTAAGTCAACGAAATGTCCAGCCAAGGACAAATAAAAAGATAGTAAAAATAAGAAACGAAAGCGAAACCACGGCAAATTGACTATGGGAAACTGCAAGACAAACGAGTTCAAAACCGATGCAAAAAGAGTTTTCGTCATTGAAATAGAGCATGAATTGACTTAAAAAAAAACTTTTATCTATGGGGAACGTTGATAGTAAATAGTCATTCTGGTATAGTAAGCCATTATTAAGCTGATAATGGCATGTAAGAAAGTAGTGGAGCCATTTAGAACTCAAAACATCTAAATCCTAAAAGCATCTCTAAGAGTTGTGAATCAAGAAATTTGACAAAATAAAAATGAAGCAAAGGGTTTAGTATTGCCATGAACATTAGGGTTATCTGCGCACTTATTATCAAGTATTCAACTTATGGAACACAATTCAGAGCACAGTCAAAAACAGAGCAATGCAAACTCTGATGTCTATTGGAAGGTCAATTGATTCAGAAACTTGAGCTCTTCAACTTAACCCGAATAAACTTTCATGCACTCGCCGACTAACTGAATGAATCGACACCCATTTCATCTTTGCCAGTCGCTAATAATGACAATACTAATAAACTTGATCCCTAGTTAATCGAACGGGAAAGTTGCTAAGCTACTGATCAATTAGACATTGGTAAATTCCAATTAGTAACTTTGACAACTAGGTATTGAAGTTTCATATCTACAACATTAGGGTAAATTGTGATAGGCACCGTTTGAATTCAAATCACCATGGTCAAGCTAGTTTCATTGATGAAAGAAGCCCTGGAACAAGCAACTCTAACCTAGTAGATCCAACGATTAGATGCGTCAAAAGCCAGCGTATGGATAAGCCAGTGAAGATTTCCCTCTGGATTTTCCTGGAATGGGGTAGGAGTGGGAGGTACGGAGGCAACAGAAATGGAACCATACTAAAGTTATCCAGTGAAACTGCATAGGTTTAGGGATGGTGTGAACGGGTAGAAGAATTTGGTTGTTCATGTAACAACCCTGTCCAACAAGGATGGGGAGTTGTTGCCGGGACTAAAAGGCTGGAAAGGGAGACTCACTTCTCAGATGGCGAGGGGGGTAAAAATGAATCGAATTATGCACGAATAGGAGAGAGCAAATATATATTGAAAATAAAATTAACTCACAACGGCAAGCTTAGCTTTGGACGGTGGTCAACAAAACCGTAAGGCTCGATATGAGTGACCAAAGAGCATAATACATCGAGGAATCTCAACCACAACAGTGAAACGGAACCTCTCAACGTATTGGCCAAAAACCGTAATCAGGAAAACGATTTAAAAAGTGAAAATTAGTCTAATCACCTCATATGGTCTCAGCCTTCTTTTTGCAGTACTCCTCATATTTCTCTCCAAGGGACATTAAATTTTGGAGATGTCTGCACATTTCATGATTTCATCTCAGATTTCAGATATAAAGTGCAAAACCAGAAATGGTTCAGGACTGACTCATCAATCAACTTGGAAATATCCGAATCGGATGCGTATGTCTTCCTCTTCATCTTGGTGGAGAGCTTGGGCTCGGCTTCGGCTTGCTCCTTGGAGACGGATTGTTTTTCTTCTTCAGGAACGATCGACATTGAAGAAGAAGAAAGAGCTGTTGGCTGCTCTACTCGCGGGTTGTGGATAGTGAACAGTGTGGAGGTTGCTTTTTTAGTGTAATTGCGCGCATTTAACAGTGAAATTAAATTAATTAAAAAATATGCAGAAAAGAAAATTGTGTAATTTCCGTATATTTTTGTGTTTTATGATGAAGTATATGAGGCTAAAACGATTTGTTAGATGACTATTGTAAGGCAACAACATAATGGATTAAAGATATGCACAATCAAAGAGATATATGAAGAATTTCCTAGATATGCACATAATCTCAAGAGATATAAAAAAAATTAAGAGAAATATCATAATTATAAAGAAACAAAAATATTCAGAAATTATTTGCATCATTTTATTCTTTGTTATTTTATTTCCTTTATGTCTCATAAATAGTGCGCAGATTTTAGGCGAAAAATTTATACTTTTTTAGATTTATCTCTTATGTGTTGAACAGACCTATAGCCCCCTTTGCGCCCTCATCACCATTGAATTATTTTTTCACTTTTCCTTTTTTTTTTTGAAAAATACTAGGTATACTGAGAATTTCTTTCCGAAATCAATGATTATGTAAAGTGTAATCAAAATATGATCTACTTAATTGACATCCAAAGATTGATTAAAAAAAAGGGTTACTAGCACAAAAAAAAATCCAAAACTAATACATCCGTGTTATATTTATCTTAATTATTTTTTGTGTCATAACAACTGTCAAATAATACATCATCGTCACCATTTAAGTTGAATGAAAACTCTAAACTAGTACATTTGTGTCACATTTATTTCAAATACACTAGTGCCACATTTACCAAAAAAACTCGAATTTACCATAATTTGGCATAAATATGATACATGTGTACCAGTTTAGAGTAATATAGATAGACGTACGAATTTGAAAAATTTGTGAGACAAAAATTACTAAAATAATGAGATAAATGTGGCAAGGGTGTATTGAATTTTTGGGAATTTTTGGTGATATTAAAAAAAAAAAGTGCAAACGTATAAAATATGTGACTGCCCTAATGCGCACCGGGATGGCCCTGCAACTGCCACGTGGCTGTCATATGTAGCAGCAGTGGTCCCTTTATCTGTTAAAAGATATTTTGTACTTAGCATTTATTTTACCTAATTTGATCATATTGTAATTGGTAGAACTTTTTTCTTGTGATGTATAAACGTTTTTTACTTCTTGAGGGCCATACCTGAACTTTCTAAGATGTGATTGATCTTTGAAAGAGTGTCG
>JAGVVM010001178.1:0-18119 GCA_019149425.1 Psidium friedrichsthalianum | reverse complement strand
TGGGGGGTGGGGAAGGATAAGAGAAGGTGAATCTGGGGAGATTTGGTGCTGGTACGTCGTAGCACGGCGGGGGGGGGGGGGAATTGGAGGGGGCAGGGGGGGCAAGGGTGTGTGGGTGGGCGTGGAGCAGGGGCGTCGTGGGAAAGCAGGCGTAGTTTTGCGGGTGTGGGTGGAAGGGGCAGGGGCGGGGGGGGGGGTGGGGGGGGGATCGGGACTGATGCCCTAAATGACGCGGTCAGGACCTGGCGCTATACGACGTGGGTCAATTGGCTGTTAAGCCGAGGCTCAAGATTGAGCGTGCATGCATATGCGATTGCTGTGATTGTCCTGCTTGGACGTGTTTGGTTTAAATGCCTAATGATTTTATATTGAGCCATTGATTGGCGATGATTTCGATATCCTGATTCTGTGTGGTCCCGGATTGGACCAGAGATTCGAACTGTATTGATGTTTGGTCATTTTATGGCGAGCTTTATATTGAACTGTGCTTGGTATTTTTCTGGCCCTATGATTTTGAGTTCCTGGATGAGGCTTGAGAGTTTAGTCTGAGGTTGTTTGGTGTCCTGAGAAGGGAATTAAGGGTTAGCTTACTGAGATTCGTTCTCATGGGTGATTTCCCCATTTTTCAGACCCCAAACCGCCGCAGTGAATGCGATCCTAGTAAGGCAGGGGATCGAGTTGGATATTGAGTCGGAAACTCAGCTTTTTCTTGGATCGAATGGTGGGGCGGATGTCGATGAGCACAGTTGGAGTTGAAGCCCTTTTTGTAGAAATTTGTATGGTTTGCTTGTAGTTGAAGATAGAAATTGCCGACCTAAGCCTTTTTGTTAAAGGTCGAGCTATAAGATGTCAAAGGACGACAGGAATTTTGATTTGTGCATATTAAATATCGCCAAACCGATGTATATAAATGTGATGTAATATAAGAAGTGGTTTGATGTAAATTAGACTGGTTGGTCTCTCTATCTATCCCTTTCTGTGCATGAAGTTGAAGGAGCTCGTTTCCGTTGCCTAAGGACTCTGAGATCGTTTGGACAATGACGAGTATCCTGGGCCGTCGTTCCTGTTATCCAATCGATCGTACAGGTAATAGGGATGTCGCGTGGCTCGCCAGGTTCGGGGCGTGACATTATACAATCGACTTCTAGAGGAATGGGGTTAAAACCTATATGAGTCACCGGTGATGGGAACCTAACCTTTACTCAGTTTTTCTGCTGTTTCAGAGGTTTAATAGGTAATAACAAATTGCCGATTCGTGACTGGAAACTAGCTGACCGCTTGGGTCATTTCCATTCCGGTTTCTAGTGGATATCGTTGTGATATAAGAGGATGAGTGTATACTCTTAACAAGGTTCAAATTCTTTGTCTTAGCAACGAAGGCAGGATAGAAAAGGAAACCGTGCCTATGTGAACAAACGATGTGGTGCCGCTTCGGTCAAAAAACGTTACGGGTTTTTTCGTTTTTGTAAATGTTCATTAAGCCAGGAAAGAGCACAAGGCCAGAAAGGTGCTGTATATGGGATTCTCTTAAGATTTGGATGATGATCTATGTGCGATGTCTCCGGTCTTGACAAGTGAGATCGAGGTTTAATCTACGGACACCAAAGATTTCGTTGAGACTTTGGGATGTTTGCACTAATTGGTAGTTTAATCTTCAATGACACTGCCTTATATGTGGATCGTTATCGGTTTGGATGTTTATCTCAACATTGTGATATAAGTGGGGGATTGTTGTATATTTTAAATAATATATCACATTGTTGAATGATTTGGAGTTGTTAATCGAACGTCAAAAGATGTTCGGGAGGTTTGAAAATGACAAACCCAAGATGAACGCGTCCATTTTGATGTTTGTAGGCTGATGTACTGTTCTGTCCGTACGACGGACGGGTCTATCACTGTTCTGTCTTTATGACGGACGCGTCCGTCCGTATGACAGACGCGTCCGTCTACACTCTGTTGGACAACTGACACGAGAGAGACGCGTCCGTCTGACTAGAGGGACGCGTCCGTCGACGCACCTCTTGATCTTTTGTCGGTTATTTTCTTGAAGGGTTGTGTCCCTTTGTTTCCAACTACTAGATAGCGGTAAGAAACTACCGTGAATATATATATATATATATATATATATATATATATACACTTAGAAACGTGTGTATGATTATGACAACAAAAAAAGGGGAAAGAACAACTCCAACAAATTCTGAACACCATTTCTTTTTTTTTATTTTCTTTGTCGGAACACCCATTTTGCAGAACGTGTGTTTTGTATTCAATCTTCTAACTCCTGGAAGGATATTCGCGATCTACCATTCTGCAACTTCATGGTGGGGGCGAATAATTCCTTAAAGAGAGTGCATCGTGCGCGTGAAGGTTGTTCGTTGAATTTCGTTCGTGTATTCGTCGTCGTTCGCTGCTGAAGTTTCCCACTATCCTTTGAAGAACATCCCCAACAGTAGCTCCCATCGCTCGTCGTTTGTCGTCCAGCCTCCGCTAGCCCCCTCCACTGTCGTCGTCATTCCCCCAGCTCACACCAACCGTCACCTCACTGTTTTCGCACCAAGCCAACTCGCTCTGTCGTTCCACCGCATCACGTCGTGACCTCCAGCCAAGCCCGAGCTCATCTAACGCTTGCTTCGCCACCCTAGCTCCTCCGTCCATCGTTCAACCGTCCAAGAGTCGCAATCGTCGCTCGCGGCCGCCGCCACCGCCCACTGCCAATCGCCGCTACTCATGACAATTTTGGATGGGTTAACCCTAATCTCTGATTAGGTCTCAATTGCACTTAAGTTAGTTTACATTAAATCAGCATTTACTTAATTAATTAACTGCGATTGCTTTAAGTTAGTAATCCTGGTTCGGCTAAATGCTCGCGGTTAGAATAATTAGGCTGGTTTGACTTGTTGGATTGCAATCAGATTATTTATTTAAGGCGGGTCGAGGTTATTAAAATTCAATTAATTATTTTTGGACTTATTAAAAGTTAATTAATTATTTCTGGACTTACTGAAAATTTAATTAATTATTTGTGGGCTAATTAAATTTAATAAATTATATTTGGGTTAACTATTTTTTAATTAATTTGGACAAATTAATTAATCAATGTTTGGTTAATTAATTATGGTGCTTTAATTAATCATGATTTAAATAATTAATTATTATTAAATTAATAATTATTTACAATGAATTGTCGATTAAATTTATTAAATTATCGATGAATGAATCTCTATTAATTTTCTAATTCACTATTAATTTATTATTTATTTACTTGTTATCATTGATTTATTTTTAGGTAATTATTGGATAATTATGTATAAGTTGTGCGCATGTTGATGATTGATTGCACTAATTTAAATGCAAAATCTAGTGGATAGTGTGCTTAATCATGTGACTGCATGCGAAGTCAAAATTTCATATCTGAGTATGAAAAGAAAACAGCCTTAGGCCGGGTTTTGAGCACAACAGTGAAAGCATTTTAATTAAATGCAAAGATAATAATTAACTTAGCTGTCCGGCATACTTGTGTGGTCATATATTGGTTATCATCGCTCGGAAGTATTCCGGGAATGACGCCTAATAAACTCATGCCATATCGATCGAAATCACACAATTTATTGGAAGCACGATAATCTGTGTCGTCAGACTAATCGGATGCCGATTGCAGTTTGTAATGGACTGAAGTCCTTACAGAAATGCCTGATATATCTGTGCTATGTTGATCAAAATCACACGGATTATTGATTATCATTGTCGATGGAGCGGGACGAAGCCCGATTATGTTGGAAGAGCACCAACTGCTTAGTGTGCTGGGTACCAACTGTCTAGTATGCCAAGGCTGAATGCCCATTAATAACTGAAAATCACATGTTGCATAATGTATGAGAGTTTGGTAAGTGTATTCTGGTCGTTGCATTGATCTGCGTGGTATCTATAAATATCACAATGCCCTATCTTTTATCCTTGATTTTTTAAAAAAAAAATTGTGGAGGAAATAAATCAACTAATGTTCATATTAGATAGTGTCAATGATAGAACTTAAATTGGATGAATATACTAATAAGTTAATTCTTATTAAAACAAACAAATTAAAGTAATATGGAAAAGGCATTAGCAACAAAAAGGCCAAGTTATGAAGATCAGATGCTCATTATGTATATTTAGATGGTTAATTAATGTGGAAGAAGCGATGAATTAATGTAGTATCTATAAATATCACATCGGATTTTGATTAGTCATTTCCTTTTATGAATTGAGGATATCACTTCCTTTTACAGTTAATCAATCTTTTTTTTTTATTTTTGCATCAATCAAACATTGAGATAACATAATGCGTAAACAATGTTTTTCTCATTTAACCTTTTTATTATTGAGGCATTTTTTCCTCCTAGAGAGTGTCAAATGCAGTGTGTTAACTAGGATAAGAAAGCGAAAAGTGAGGAATATAGGTAAGGCTTTTACTTGGGCGTGAAGGCGAGGGAGATAGAAAGGCTTTGAAGAAGCTGGTCCAGCATCAACATTATACCCGAGTAGAACTCCTAGCTGCAAACCCTATTATAGACTTTCCCACACTTCGACTAGAAAATACTATATGTATACCACGCACACTAGATCAAGTTTAAATAAGAGACGAGAATGAGAAACTAGCTGATTGCCCCCTTCCACTCGGCCTTTGTATGTAATTTATCTTTATTCTTTTCTTAAAAGATCTTTTTTTGGTATTTTAAAATGGCCACCACTATAAATCATTGAGAAATTGTTATTTTTAGCTATGGGTAATATTGGTTTATTCTATTAGTATTTTGTTTCATTCAGTTTTCTATTATTTTGAATATTTTTCATTTTTACAATAATTAAGGGTAAAAGAGACATTTCCTTGAAAAGGAAATTAAAATATACTTTAATACCTTGAAAGTCATTTGCATTGTACTTATCAATGGAGAAAATAACGGAAACAACAACTATAATAACATGAAAATTTGGATGTGTTTTGTATAATAGTTCAAAGTTCAGGAGGAAACATATGTTATTCCAAACAAATAATGGGACCTTTGAGGAATCTCCCCAAAAGAATTACTTTTATTGTGGTGAATTTCAAATTTTTTTAAGGGGTATGTGCACTGAAAGTCCTAAAACTTGCCACGAAAGTACATTTGAGTTTTAAAATTTACATAAAGTGCATTCAAGTCCTGAGACTTGTTAAATTGATGCTATCGAGTTCTTCTATTAACTCCATCCATTAAGACTAACGAAAATTGCTACGTAGCTTTCTTTAATATTTTATCTCTTATACATGATGATAACGTGACCAAAACATGAAACATAATGTTAAAATGACATAGCCTTGGTGTAAATTCTGACTAACTTTTTAACCAAAATATTAATTAAAAAATTTAAAAAAAAGGAGAAAAAAAAAACCAAAGGCAAGGGTAATAAGCCCTTGCCACCATCTCCCCCATAGCCGGAAAGGGCTAGTAAGGGCTCGACCAGGGTTGCTGGGGCCTTGGCTACCGCCCTGGCCTTTGGCTTTTTTCTTTTATATGTGTGTTATTAAAATACCTTTTTTAATGGTTTAATTTTATTTAATTAAGATTTTGATTAAAAAATTATAATTTAGGCCAAGACGACATCATTTTAGCCACATCATTGCCCCGTGAGCGAGAAAAACTATTAAAAAAAGTCACGTCGGTATTTTTCGTTAATCTAAACGGACAGAGTTAAATGAAGGACTCAATTGCATCAATTTAATAAGTTTTAGTACTGGATTGCACTTTTTGTAAGTTGTGAGACTCAATTGCACTTTCTTAACAAGTTTTACGACTTTTGTGCAGATATCCTTTTTTAAAGGACCTATTTGCTTTTCAATATCGAGACCATGTATCGCCCAACAATCCAGCTTCTTGTATACGGTTTCGCCGGTTTAACCATGTTTTGTCCGATTCAATCCCATTTAACCCCTTATGAATTTCGGTTCAATCTTCGAAACGGAAGCTTTTTCTAAGGGTTGGCTCTCAGAATAGTCGTGAAAAATCCCACTGTCATATCTCTCCCTCGCACCTCGCACTTGTGAAGTCAGTACTTTTTAGAAGCTCGCTAACATCCCTGTCATTACCAACTTAACAGAAATTTCATATGTTTACCACTTATTACATTTTTATCAATTCAATCCTAAACCTTTTAATTTTGCTAAATTGAATTCTAAACATTTTCACATTTTTCAATTGAGTCCATCCGGTCACTTTGACAGAAAATTGTTGACTTGGACACTGAATGTCCTAAGTGATACTGTCGACACTGATGTAGATAGTTTTTAACATTATTTTAATATTTTTTTCAAATTTTGTATTTGTTTGTTCTTTTCTTTTCTTTTCTTACTTTTTCTTTACTATGGCCGATGCACCAAGCCCTGGCCGACCACTACACGAGGCCATTACGGCTGTGGCGAGGCCACCTAGATTGAGTAACGTTGCCTTGCCCGCAACTAGCGAGGGTCCATAGTAAAGAAAAATTAAGGGAAAAAAAAAAGAGAAGAAAAAAAAATAAAAGTAATAAAATAAAAAAAATACTAAAATATATTAAAAATTATCCACGTAGCATCGGCAGTACCACATAGGATAGCCAGTGTCTGTGTCAGCGATTTGTGTCCTAAATTGGTTGGATAGACTTAATTGGCAAAACGCGAAAATCTTTAGAATTCAATTGGCAAAATGAAAAGGTTTAGGACTAAATTGGCAAAAGTGCAATAGGTTTAGGATTTTTGGACAATTTTTCTCGAAATTCGTCTGACGTTTACATCCATAGAGAAGCAAATGAACTCATACCCTCTTGAGAGAAGACAGAGCACATGACAAGCACTTATTGAGAGGACTTCTTTAAATTTGATTAAGATAGTTTGTTAAGTATAAGGCATAAGCATGGGGATTTTGGAAGAGGTACTCAGCATACATTTCCAATGTAATGTCTTTGCCCGCCTGAACGCCTTTCCCTTTCAGCTCAACATCGCCTCTAGTACAATAGGCGCTTGTCGTTTTGATCAGGCAAACTTTGTTCATTAGGCACTTCACTTATATCAACAAAGATTTTAGCAATGAATTAAATTTACACAATCACAAAGCAAACCAAGTGAACTTTCAAATACGAAGATGCTCATGCGATAAGGATTGTGAAAGCATATGGCATTCATACCATAGGCACGAGTGTGGCAATAAAGCAAAACCCCACAAGCCAAATCTAAGGGACGTTTACCAGCATATAGAAATGAAGGAACTCGGATACTTTTAACAGAACCAGAGATCATCACGAGCAATTATTGAGTGGACTTCCTAAAATAAGAGAACTTTTGAAGCTTCAAGCATAAGCATCAGGGTTTTGGAGGAGGTATGCTTCGACGACCTTGAACGTTCCCAAGACTTTCGCTTTGCCTACCCTAACGTCCTCTTCTTTGAGCTCAAGATCGCCCTTGGTATTGTACGTGTCCGTAATCTTGGTCCTGCTCCTGCCTTCCAGTGCTGGCTCAAATTTTACTTCATGAACAATAGATTCATACTTCCTCGTGATATCGATTATGGTATACCTATAAGTGAATGTCTTCTCGTTCAACTCATCCACGCGATTCTTGATGCTCTTAAGCTGATCGCCTGTATTCAATAGAAGATCGTATCATAGTGTACGTGCATATGTCGCCCTATGTGTTTAAGCTAAAGAGAAAAAGAGCGCCTTTATATAGCGAAACAGCATAATTACCTTGAATGAAGTTGATCTGCCTAATGGTTCCAGCCCCTCCATTGCCTTCGATGATATCGATACTCTTGACAGCTTGAGGCATGATCTTGGGCATGAGGTTATGAGAGTCCAAAACTAGGGCCTTGAAAAATCTTGCCGGAGGAACTGTTGAAATGTATTCGTATGTGAAAGTGAACACACCCATGATGTCCTTTTAAGTTGTACTAGAGAAATATGGACAACACGAGCAAAGAGAGTGGAGTTCAGGAGGTTTGTTGATCTTACCATAGAAGAGCTGAGAATGAGATGGATTTATAGTTTGGAGTGGAAGGGCCCTCATTTTTTCCAAATAATTAACATGTTGCGAATCAAAATCTTGACATATTAGTCCAAACTCGATCCAAGCAGATAAACTACTCTCTAAAGCTAACTCTATAAACATCAAAGGGTAGCTTTCAAACTTTTTTTTAAGGGGTGAACACATTTTCAAATCAAACCAAGAGTCTTATAAATCGAACACTCACATGCTTAGAAGTTCATTGCCTGCTAAATTGCCCACATGGAAAGACTAATAGTCAAGTGCTTATTCGTACTACATATCAAACTAGACACTGCTACCTATAAATGGAGAGATTAGAGGGGTGGTGTTTCATGAATTGACCATTTTGCCCGTGGCTACGACTTTTCTAAAGTCCACCTGATTCTCAATTACTAATATGATCTAACAGATTAGGTCGTCCTCACTTATTGACTTTCCAGATTATCAATTTTCAATTGAGAACATCAACTATAAATGATGTTAAGGTTGTAGGCTCCCTTTGTTTTACAAAGAATGAATGATTTGAAAAATATTTTTATAAAAAAAAAAAGATCATTTGGTTAGCTTGAATAATAAGTCAATGAAAAGTATTTCCGTTATCAACAATAATTTATGTCTAAATATCTTCATGCACGATGAAAATATTTTTTTGTGTCATTTATTTTCGTAAGTGATTCAAACAATAATTTCATTGACTTATTATTTTTCGTGAAACCAACTTATACATAAAACATGTTGGCTCTCTTTCTTGTCTTACATTTACCCATCTGGTGCGTTGCTAAATGTTCCAATTCGTGCAAAGAAGCTATTAAATGTAGACATAGCGACAACGGCGGCTATCGAACGTAATTGACTCAAACAATATTTTCATGATCAGTATTTTTCGTGAAACCGACTTCTACATAAAACATATTGGCTCTCTTTCTTCACATTTACCGACATGGTGCGTTTGCTAAAATGTCCCAATTCATGCAAAAAGCATTAAATGTAGACTGGCGACCACCAGCGGGATATCGAACGGCACGAACCGCACGACGTTAAAGCGGGAAGACGGCGCTGCGCAAGACGGCGCGCGCTAGATTGCTTTTGATTGCTAAGGATGACATATTTCTTTTGTTTAATGGTAAGAACCTTTTTCTTTCTTTTGGTGGCGTTGGATTCTTAACATTGGAATCGCCCTCGATTTTTTCTTTCTTCGGTCGTTGCTGATGCCCTTCTTTGCTTGCTGTGGCGTATCTTCCGCCTTCCATTGTTAGGATTCAACCCGGTGCTTCAAATCCTCCAAACCAAGAAGTCCAATGGAATTGAGCAGCAATACAATAAGTCCATACTATACTGGAAGCGGTTATGTGACTTCTTCGAGTTTGAAAGCTCTCATCTCCTGATCTAGATCTAGATTTGGTAGCTTGTTTGATCTTCCTTTTTTTTTTTTGGGGGGGGGGGGGTGGGTTGGGTTGAGAAAACTGAACCTAAGCGTTCACCGCCCATAGGACAAGTCGCAGCTATTGTGGGAGATTATAGTGTGTGTGCTCATCACTTACGATAATGCGAGATTATTGATCGGGGTCACTATTCATTCTTTTTGATGCGAGACAGATGTTTTCCCAACCATTTATATTTTATTGTTCTACTTTGCTTTTTTGCACTTACTTTTTTTAACCTCGTGTATCATCTTTTTGATCTTGAGATGTGAACGAAATATTTACTTTCGACCAAAAAAAAAAGAGCAAAAACAAAAACCAAGGCCACTGGATAGTCTCATGGAGCCCTTGGATCCACTAGGTTGTATTCATGTCGAAATCGTTTTCAACACATGAAAGAAGGAAGCTTCCCCCGTGCCGCAAGTTCAATGTGCGTTTCCTGAGCCTGAATAGAAAGGGGTACAAGTTTTTGTTAAAAAAAATTGCCGCACAAAAAGCCCAAAAAGAGCATAATCTACAACCATATCCAGTAAGGGAGATCGGTCCATAGGATGGATAGTTTCACCCTAAAACTGAGAACCACCCGCTAGAGACCAGTTTCACAAAATGTGAAACATGAATCACCCACTCGTTCTATGAATCCACCCAAGAACCTATTGTATATTAGAATTACTAGAAATGGGGCTAAAAAAATAAAATGGAAAATCTCACCATATATATTCCTTCCACTTCAACTTGCAAACTCTACGTATTGTTAATCTCCGCATTAACATTATCCATATCTAACACAAAAAGCTATTAGATAAAATATTCACTTGTTAAATATACAAAAAAAAAAATACAAGACAAGAAAAGAAATGAACTTACCCAACTTAAACTTTTTCACATTCTCGATACACTCTCAACAATACTCGGCTCAAGAATCACTTTCAACCAATCTTGAGTGCAAATCAAAGCTTCTATGACTTTACAAGTCAAAGAACCTCGAAAGCTATCAAGCACACAACCGGATGTACTAAATGTTGACTTAGAAGCAACGGTAGTTATGGAAATAGACAAAATATCCTGAGCCATCAAAGATAGGTTTTTGAACTTTTGGCTAACAGTGTTCCACCACATCAAAATGTCAAAGTTATGAGCTTCTTCATGTTCGGCTTTAAAATACCGATCGACCTCAATTAAATCACCCTCAGACTCTTTTTTCTCCTTGTCAATAAAGATATCATACACCATTTTCACACGAAAATTAAAATATTTCTCTTGGTTACCAACATTGCAATTAGGATCGCGACTACTATCAATCATAAGTTCATCACCCAAATTTTTGTCACAATAACTAAGAGAAGATTTCTCATAGAATTTAAACAAACGCTTTAGGATCAACTTCATTTCAGTAAACATCTCATCGACTTTCACATTATCTTCATAAATGAGTCCATAATAATGTAACGTCCAAAATTTGTTTCAAGAAGCCAAAAAAAAAAATCGTGGGCCCTACATCATTTGATTTCCCCCACTAACCCATCAACTCTTCTCTCTCTCTCTCTCTCTCTCTCTCTCTCTCTCTTCACTTTTTCTGCCATGAGAACCTTCCCTAGGCTGCAGACTTCCATGACTTTACCCACCTACCTTGTCCTTTCTTCTTTCTTTTTCTTCTCCTCTTTTCTCTTTGACTTTTTCCCTCATTCTCTCCCCCTCCTCTTCCCTATTCACCCGAGAGCCCTTCCCCCCCCCCCTCCCCTTCTAGTTTTGTTTTTTTGGCCGACGGCACCTGCTCCTCTGCCCATCAGGTCGCTCCAGCCGCCGACCGTCATTCTTCTCCTTCGTCTCCCTGCACCACCGTTTTCCACCTTCGCCTGAGCTTGTCACCTTAGCTAGCTAGCCCGTCGAGCTTGCCGTCCGACTGCTGTAGCTCCCATCGCTCGTCGTTCGTCGTCTAGCCTCCGCTAGCCCCTCCACCATCGTCGTCGTTCCCCCAGCTCACACCAGCCGTCACCTCGCTGTCTTCACCACCAAGCCAACTTGCTCTGTCATTTCACCGCATCACGTTGCGACCTCCAACCAAGCTCGAGTTCATTCGACGTTTGCTTCGCCACCCTAGCTCCTCCATCCATCGTTCAACCGTCCAAGAGTCGTTGCACCGTCATCGTCGTTCGCCACTGCCGATCGCTGCTGCTCATTGTCGTCGGACGATTTGGGTCGATTAACCCAATCTCCGATTAGGTCATCAAATGCCCTTAAGTTAGTTTAGATTAAATTAGGATTTGTTTAGTTAGTTAAATGCGATTGGCTTAAGTTAGTAACCCTTGTTAGGTTAAATGGTCGCGGTTACAATAATCAGGTTGGTTTGACTTGTTGGATTGCGATAGAATTATTTATTAAGGAGGGTCGAGGTTATTAAAATTCAATTAATTATTTTTGGACTTATTAAAGTTAATTAATTATTTCTGGCCTGATTGAAAATTTAATTAATTATTTTTGGGCTAATTAAATTTAATAAATTATATTTGGGTTAACTATTTTTTAAATTAATTTGGATGAAATTAATTAATTAGTGTTTGGTTAATTAATTATGGTGCTTTAATTAATCGTGATCTAAATAATTAATTATTATTAAATTAATTATTATTTATGATGAATTGTCGATTAACTTTATTAAATTATCGATGAATGAATCTCTATTAATTTTCTAATTCACTATTAATTTATTATTTATCTACTTGTTATCATCAATTTATTTTTAGGTGATTATTGGATAATTATGTATATGTTGTGCGCATATTGATGATTGATTGCACTAATTTAAATGCAAAATCTAGTGGATAGTGCGCATAATCATGTGACCGCATGTGAAGTCAAAATTTCATATCTGAGCATGAAAAAGAAAACGGCCTTAGGCTGGGTTTTGAGCACAACCGTGTGAGCATTTTAATTAAATGCAAAGATAATAATTGGCTTGGTTGTCTGGCATACTTGTGTGATCATATATTGGTTATCGTCACTCGAAAGTGTCCCGGGAATGACGCCTGATAAGCTTGTGCCATGTCGATCGAAACCACACGATTTATTGAAAGTACGATAATCTATGTCGTCAGACTGATCGGATGCCAATTGCAGCTTATAACGGACCGAAGTCCTTATAGAAATGCCTGATATATCTGTGTCGTGTCGATCAAAATCACACAGATTATTGGTTATCATCGTCGATGGAGCGGGACGAAGCCTGATTATGCCAGAAGAGCACCAACTGCCTAGTGTACTAGGCACCAACTGTCTAGTATGCCAGGGTAGGATACCCATTAATAATTGAAAATCACATTTTGCATAATGTATGAGAGTTTGGTATGTGTATTCTGGTCGTTATATTGATCTGCGTGGTATCTAATTATCAAATAAATTGTTATACTGTGTAGACTAAAATGGGGTAAGTTGCATGTAATTGATAGTTGTATTGTTTTTGTGTTATCGTGCCTGCTTAGGTTACCTGAATAAATCAAAATCCTAATTGGACTTAGACATTGACTCACAGAGATATTTTATATCTCACCCTTCGTTGTTAAATGTTTTTAAGTCCACAACTTTGAAGATATATTGATGTGGATGACGAGGGTGTCATGACCCTCTTTTGGAGTAAATATAAAATTAACCCTGTCCTGACCCATTATCATTTTGCTGATCTTAGGAAGCCATCCCGAAGTATGAGGTTGTATAAGCTGTAGCTTTTGTAATGTTAATGATTATCTACTAATGAAAATGGTAGTATTTTGCTAAGCTGGCCGTTGTTGTTTGATCTATTGTCATGCTTATCTATCCCTACTATTTTAGCAATTATTTGGGAGTTTCACATTCTGCATGTGTATAATTGTAAGATAAAAAGAAATGGGTCAATGATATACCTAGGACGTCACCCTTTTATGACCCGAGGATGTCACAAACAATGTCTCACATACTTCAACTTTTTCTAGGATCCAACACTACTGCAATCAACACCATCTTATTCATTTTTTCGAAACCCTCATAAGATTTGTCAAACTTATCTTTCATTTTTGCACCCATAGCTCTCACCATAGGATCCACAGCCTTCTATACTACTTTCAAATTATTATACAAAGAAGCTATCTCATCACAAATACTTAATAGAAGTGATATACAATCTCCCAGACGTCCTCTTGGTGGCTCATAAAATGTTTCCAAGAAATTGGAAAGAATAATGACATTTTCGCAATCAATATAAGTTGGAGTGTCAGAATTAAGCTCAGCAAAGAAAGAAATATCATCTTCCTCCATCTTTTGAAAAGCTTTCCTTAGATTTAATGTCGTGTCTAATATTAGGTAAGTGGAGTTACACCTAGTGTTAATATTATGAAAAACCAAACCCTTATAAGTGATCCTTGTACTCTCAATGAAGCCTTGAAATGTTTTAGCTCTCATAAGAGAACTCTTGACATACCTAACCACTTTTCAAATACATGCAACTGAATCACGTACCTCAACTAAGCCACCCTTCACAGCCAAGTTCAATATTTGGCCCTCTTTGGTTCAGCATTTGAAATGAGTTGTGGGGCTCTAAAGTCCCTCAGCCAAATGCAAATAGTATCTGGCTACTTTTTTTTACTTACTTTGGGGATATGCAATTGCATATCAAATCCTCTCCAAAGACCTTTAACCCATATGAAATTAGGAACCGAATTAATTCCCACAG
Source organism: Psidium friedrichsthalianum (assembly GCA_019149425.1). Classification (NCBI taxonomy): domain Eukaryota; kingdom Viridiplantae; phylum Streptophyta; class Magnoliopsida; order Myrtales; family Myrtaceae; genus Psidium; species Psidium friedrichsthalianum. Next base: position 3,958 of record JAGVVM010001178.1, on the reverse strand, counting down.
ATTTTAGAAAATTGGAACCGAAAATCGAATTGTACCTGTCGGTTACGATCCAAAATCAGTCGGTTGGATAAGGTCTAGTCTGGTTTGGTTGAATCATGATTTTTTTGCTAACCCCTAATATCTAGTGCAAGCATTATCTGCAACCATATCCAATTTAGTCCTTCCAATGAATTTTGACTGACTAGCGCTAACGTGAACATCCTAGTTGGCAACCTAATATTTCAACAATGTTTTAAATTTTTTTATATTTTTTTCTTTTCTTTTCCTTTTTCCTTTTTTCATTCCCCTTCCCCTTCTCTATTCTCATGAGAGTTTCCAATACCATAGATGACCAGCGACGATCACAGGGGACGACCATGGCCAGGCAACGAAGAGACATGACCATGGAGATGTCAGTCATAAACAGATTAAGTGATTTCAAAGCGGGAATAAGCTCTATGTAAGCCCCATCTTTTCTATCTCAGTTTCTCTCGTTTTCCGTTAAAACGGTTGCGCAGGCCTACAATTTCTAGAAGCGGGGTGCTTTAATCCTTGCACTTGTCACTTCTTTCAGCACCATAATCAATCGAATCAAGTTCCTCATCATCAAGTACCAAAATGGCCTCGTCTTAGTGTCGCTGTAGTAGTCCCAACTTTTTCTCATAAGCTGCCTAGATCGTAGCAAAGAACACGATACCTGATCATCATCATCTTGCTCTGATTCTTCTTCAGAAATGGAGGAAGACAAAATAGATCTTTTGAACTCGCCCCTCGACGATCCATTGCGAAACCATGAAGTTTTCGTCATCAAGGACTCATAAAGCTCATAGCGTGAAGGCGTGAGCTCAAATCTCTGGCGAAGGCAGAGCTTTTTCTATGTCCACTTATTGGGGTTTTGCGACAGAACGAATGTCCTCAAGCTCTGGAATCTAGGGCTCAAGTTTGGAGGTAGAATATGAAAGAGGAAGGGGAAGGGGAAGGGGAAGGTAAAATAACAACAACAACAACAACAACAACAACAATAATAATATCACATACCCGTTGACGTCCATGTTAACGCTAGCCAATCAAAATTCACAAGATTGATTGAATCAGCAAAAAAAAAGTTTAAGAATGAATTAGCATAATTACACTAGACCTATGACTTTGTTGGTAATTTTCTTGCAGTTGTGTCAGGCTTCCACTTAGTTAAACAGTTGAAAACATCTAGAGGTCCAAGAGTTCAATGCAAACCAAACCTAGTGTCTTAGTTCGAACCATATAATCATAAAGATGAAAGGAAGCAAAACAGCGAAATGATTGATCTGAGGTCCCACATCTATTGGGAAATTAACAAATGGGATGAACAAAGGAATTAGTCTCTAGCATGATAGCATTCTTTTTAAAGAATTATTTGTCCCACAACATTACTAATGGTTACCGGCAAAGATCTTTTAAGACACAACAGTCTCAAATGAGAATATCAGACAGCAATTCTAATATTTCTCCAAAAATTCTCTAGGGAACAAAAGCTATACTTCTTTGAGCAGAATCGTAACATGTATATTAGCAAAAAAACAACAGAGTCTCAAATGAGAGTATTCGATGGCAATTCTAATATTTCTCCAAAAACTCTCTGGAAAACAAAAGCTGCACTTCTCTGAGCAGAACCGTAATATGTATATGAGTGAAAAAAACCTTTTGCGAACGCAACTCTTCATTTTCAAAATTGTCAAGTCTGAAGAGTTGCAACCATTGAACATAATTAATCAATTAAACAAATAACCGCAACTTCTAAGTGTTAACTTATTATTTTAATCGAACATGCGCATGTAGATATAGTGGATCCAGCACCTTTTACCCATTTCTCTAGGCTAAAGTACATTGTAAGTGCCAAAACTTATGTACAGCGTGCACTTTAGTGCAAAAAATTTTAAAACGTTCACTTTAGTGCCAAGTTCAGAGAAAATCGTATACTTCAGTGCTAATTCGGCCAAATAAATTACGTGGACTTTTCAATTTATTTTATTATCTTATGTGACAAATTTTTACAACCACGGTGGAAATCCAATGTGGCTTGTGCAAGGGCAGAAATGAAAAACGATATCGCTCGATGGTGATTTTGGTTGTTGGTCTCCAGTGGAAATCCAGAAATCAATCGCTTGTGGATTCGCCACCATCGGTCGCTCGTGGAGTCGGCGCCATCGCTCGCTCGTCGTGTTGGTCTTCGGTCGATCGTGGAGTCACTATCGTCACTCACTCCCCATCGTGGAGTCACTATCGTCACTCACTCCCCATGGTGGAGTTGTCACCGTTGTTTTCTCACTTCAAAGGTCCCCTATCATGGAGTCATTGCTGTCGCTTGCTCATTGCAGTTGCTCGCTCGCCATCGCTGCTTGCTCAATTTCATTCATCCCTAGGATAGGGTTTGTAATTTGAGGTTGAATTTGGGCATTTATGGTTTGTAATTTGGGGTTCAATTTGAGAATTTATGATTTATGCTTGGGTGAATTCAGCCTCAATAACATCATTTACTCTTTAAATTGCTAAGTCAATCTCCAGTGAACCACGTCGTCCTCTACGTAGACTTTCCAGTGAGTTACGTATGCTTCAGATAAAACTTAGTACTGAAGTGAATGATTAAAAAAAACTCGGTATTAAAGTGAACGTTTTTGAAAGTTTTGGCACTGAGGTGCATGTTATACACAAGTTTGGTACTAGTGGTGTACTTTAGCTCATTTCTCTATTTAAAATGCTACAATATCCTTCTACCTTATAAAGTACTTCACACTTTCCCTTTTATCTTATATGGAATGAAGTAGAGGCACTTTATTGTTTGTTTTGCTAACAAACTTCAATAATATCAACATGACTTTCACATCGGGGCAAAATCAATCAAGCAAACGAGAGAAAACGTTGGGACCAAGATTGGGCGTTAGATGTAATAGCATTAACCAAGTAGTTGCAGTCAGTCTTTAGCCTTTTTACAATAATTGGAATTCGATGGCAAAGGGAATATTTCGATCGCGAGAGCAAATCAGCACTAATTGAGCCATCCCGATCCTGAAATTTCACGAATTTCGAGAAATATCTCTTCGGTCAATCTTTTTGACCAAGTTTGACTAGCTTTGACTGAAAATAATTGAAGCCCAAAAATAGGTGAGTCAACCGAGAAGGCTTGCACCACCAGAAATATTTGAAGCCCGGTGTTGACACTTGATTTTTGGCCAATTTTATTTTCATAAATTTTTAGAAAATCCATAAAAAGTCATAATTAAAAAATCAACTTTGGGGACCTCGGGCTGGCCTAGGAAACCAATTTTCACCAAAAAATCTTCTCCTCTTTCTCTCTCTAAAATTTTGGATTTTCTCTCTCTGTGCTAAATTCCAGCTTTCAAAATCAACTTCGAAAGGCCACCGACGGAAACCAATTTTGGATTTTTATGATTTTTAGATATTTTAATCCTATCTGAAATTAGAAAAAACAGAATTTTGAATCAATTCAGAAAATTACCAAAAATAGTCAATATTTTTAATTTAACTTCCTCTTCATTTTGGATGAATAAAGTTTGAAAAATAAAGTCTAGAATCTAGGGCTCATGTTAATATATTTTTAGAGCAACCCCTAGAGCTTGTTTCCATTTGAAAATTTTGATTTTCCGCTCATGAACCATACCATTCAGCCCTTGATCAGCCTCGGTTTGGACGAAATCCCACCGGAATCCGTCATCCCCTTTCGGTCGCTTGCCGTACGGCCGCGGTTCTTCACCGCTCTCAGCTCATGTTTCAACACTCTCAATAGCGTGAAATTACCAGTTGATAATGCTATTTCTCGATTCGCTAGAATATTGTACATCCTGGACTAACTCTAGGGTTCCGATGAAGTAAATCGGTTTAGGAAAAAATTGCGAGAATTTGGCAGGTATTAGCGCAAATTAATTCTGTGGGTCGCTCGTTGAATATTCTGTGGATGTTGAAAGATTACTGTCCATGTTTGACG
>JAGVVM010001177.1:0-31079 GCA_019149425.1 Psidium friedrichsthalianum | reverse complement strand
AAAAGCGGGTAAACACCAAATATAGTAAAGAAAGTCGAGGGAGAAAAATTTATTTCAACTCCTTTCTGCTTTTTTTTTTATAATGATCAAAACTAAGCTCCTATTTATAGGAGAACAAGAATGCACTTATCATTAATATGAAGGTATTGAATAAATACATATATTGGATAGGGAGATGAACATCCATTGAATAGGGAGATGTATTAGAATGTAATACATGAATATAATGAATATTCATTCACATATTTCATAACATATTGATGGGAACTTGAACTTAAAGGATGGAGAAACATATATTAGTTTTTCATTGGCAAAAGGACATCATAAGTGTTGAAATTGGTGTATGGTGCTCACTTTGGTGCCAAATTTTCTTTCTTAATTATTTGAGTGCCAACTCTGGTTTGCTTGATCAAAAATCCTATGTGACATTATATTTTTAGCTTATTTTTTAAAATTCCATTTTTTTTAAAAAAAATTTGCTTATTTCTAAGTGTATAAGTCCACATGGACTGAATTTTTCAACAAAAAAAATTGCAACATGGACTGATTTTTTTATAAAAAAATCGCCATGTAATAATAAAAATACAATAATAAATGTCACATAATTAGTTTAGCTAGAATCTCTTGTTAGCACTTAAGTGATTATTTTTCTCTGATTTGGCAATTAAGTGAATCGATGAAAATTTTGGTACTATAGTGAGTGCCGTACACAAACTTTAGCATTGCTAGTGTCTTTTGCCATTTTTCATTTATGGATGTGGAATAAGCATGCATTTAAAAAAACACAAGTGCTTGCTTATCATCATACACTATTTCAATTATAGTTAACGAGTTTTATTCCAAAAAGTGATAGGTTATTTATTCATACATATATGTCTTAACACGTCATAATTTACAAATTAATTTTGCTAAAGAGGTTCATGGTTCCGCTCTCATATTTGATGGAGTGATGGTCCCAAAGATGGCAGGTTAGTCTATGGTGGTGTACCGATTTCTCATTTACTTGGCAACATTGTGTGGGAAAATTATCTAAAAATTTATAAACTTATTGCACTTTTACCGATTTGATCCTAAAGCTTTTAATTTTTTCAATCGAATCCATCCAGTCAGTTTTGGCTAGAAATTGCTGACTTGAACATTGAATGTTCTACGTTGCACGACCAGTGTTGACGTTGATAATTTTTAATATTTTTTGAATTATTTAATTATTTTTTCCCTTTTGTCATGTTTTCCTTCTTTGCCTTTTTTTCTTTTCTTTTTTTTCCATTTTACTTTTTCCCTCTACTAGCCATCATTGTCGACAAAGTCGCCAGCCTCAGGCGAGGCTATCACTAGCCTCGGCGACAGCAGCCCTTGCCTAAAGTAGGCGGACGAGAAAGGAGGAGAGAAAAAGAAAAGAAAAAAATAAAAAAGGAAAATAGAAAAAAAAATAAAATGTTCAAAAAAATATTAAAATAGTATTAAAAATCTATCTAGGTTAACGTCGGCCTTGTTATATAGGGCAGCTGGCATTATGTCAATTATTTTTGGCAAAATATAAAAAGGTTTAGGACTTAATTAATAAAAATGTAAGAGAGGTAGGATTTTAGGATGATTTTCTTGTAGTTGTGCTCATCTTTCAGTCCAATATTGAAACCAACCTGTGCAACGCTCGGCGGTCCCTTTAGTGCCAGTACTAGCAAGCAATGCTAGCCCATTGACTTGGACTTTTCCGTGGACTGGCCAAGTAAATGCAAGTTCCATTGACTTGTAAGCTAGGGAAATATCTGTGTGATTTTGTCTCTCCGCCAATGATGCGTCTCAACCACCGTCGGCAGGCAAAAAGGAACACCCGCTGCCATTTGAGAAGTTTCTGTCTTGAGTCACTAGGATATGTCTGCTTTCTTGCCTGAAACATAAGCACGCTGCATCCCCCCATCTAAGAACGACATGAACGCCCGAACAGTGTCCTTACACATCCTTTTTTATTTCTTCTACTTCATTTGATTGATTCTTTGGACACCCTTGCCCTGAACGATACCTGAGAGACGGTGTTGTCTTAATCTCCCGAGGAAGGAAATTTGCTCTCGGTTTCTTCCGCCCGGGTAATTCAAGCTTGCGTTACGTGGGATTTGGTACTATGGACTACCGGAGCAAACCGTCGTTTGGGTTGCTAACAGGGGGAATCCCGTGAATGATACTTCAGGAGTTGTTGCACTTGATCATTATGGAAACTTAGTGATCCATGAAAGCAGAGGAAGCTTTCCCATTTGGTCGACCAATGTTTCCTCCACGACTTCGAATGGTTCTACTACTGCCCAGCTTTTGGATTCAGGTAATCTGGTTTTGAAACATGATTGAGCAAAGTGGTTATTTGGCAGAGCTTTGATTATCCCACAGATACCTTTCTTCCGTCCATGAAGCTTGGGTTGGACCGGAGACGAGGTTTGAACTTGTTCTTACATCTTGGAAGTCCGAGGATGATCCAGCACCGGGCAGTTTTTCATACAGGTTCGAACCAACAGGGTACCCACAGTTGTTCGTTTACAAGGATCAAGCTCCGTATTGGCGGGGCGGACCAATGATTGAGAGACCACGAGGTGGCACTCCCAAGGTGGCTTTTGATCTTATTTTTAGCAACATCACAATTGTGAATAACGCGATGGAGCTTTCCTGACGTATGACGTCCCCAATGCATCAGTTATCGTTAGAACAGTGGTGCATGTGTCAGGGTCACTTAAAAGTTTCATATGGCACGATGAAGAGCAGCGGTGGACCGAATTCGCTTACTATCCAAAGGAGCAGTGTGACCACTACGGCAACTGTGGGCCTAATGGCAACTGTGGTGCAAACAGCGCAGACCAGCTGGACTGCACATGCCTGCCTGGCTTCGAGCCCAAGTCTCCAGGTGGGGGTACCCATGGGACGGATCAGGCGGGTGCAAGAGAGGCAAGGTGCATCAATGTGTCGAAGTGGGAAGGTTTCGTGGAGGTAAAACGGGTGAAGTTGCCGGACACTTCAACAGCACATGTCGACATGAGCCTCAGCTTGAAGGAGTGTGAGCGGGAATGCTTAAGGGACTGCAATTGCACAGCTTATTCGAGTGCAAATAAAAGTATGGGGGAGCATGGATGTCTCAAATGGTATGGTGATTTAGTGGATACAAGGGCATTTTCAGACTCAGGTCAACATTTTTATGTGCGGGTCGATGCAATTGACTTAGGTACTCACTGCTAATATCTACTTCAAATACTTCGCTTCAATTGTGGGGTTTTAATTATTGTCCAATTTCTACTGATCTCTTGTCTTGAGGAAACAGTTTGCTTCTGATAGTCCATATAATAAACTCCCCTTGTTGCTTTATTTCCGTAACATTTGCGCGTTCCTGTCCTTGTGCCTTCTTTACAGCTCTGATACAGGAAAAGAAATACTATTGTCAAGAAAGCAATCGTGGCAACGATATCGGTGTCTGCAGTAGTGTTGCTGCTCTTTGGCTCCCTTATGTACTGCCTTCTGCTGAAGAGGAAAAGAGGTGTGATAATCTTGCCTTGATAGAAGCTTTTTCTGCCATATAAATGACTTAGTCTGTCTTAGTAGTAGGTTATTATTTCGATGTTTAGGGATAAGAAACCGATTAAATTTAAACTGGAGCTATTCTGGCCAGGATTTTAGGCTGGCAGGGTGGTTGATTTCAATACTTGGAACCATGATCAATGAAGCTGCACAAACAGTGCTTGATAATTAAAAATGCTGTATTGTGATTCATCATTGTTGAAGGAAAATTTGTATTGTTCCTTCCTCCACAAAAAATTTACCCAATTGGCCAGAACGGCAGAAAAAAGAAACATTACAGAATTGCTTTCATTTTCTTTCTTAAGCGTTTTATTCAACTGTGTGACAGCAGATAGAAGAGGTCGTAATCATCTGCTTAGTGTTATCACAAGATCAACATATTTTGAGGAACTTCAAGGTCTGGAAGAAGTTGACAGTGAAGCTAGGCGAAAAACAGATATACCAGTCTTTGATTTTGGAATTGTAGCTGCAGCCACAAGCAATTTTTCCTCTGCCAATGAGCTTGGCCAAGGCGGTTTTGGATCAGTATATAAGGTAATTATTCTCCCTATTCGACTGAATCCAAATGTTTACTGAATAATAAAATCGTCATAGATGAGCCATTTTTATTGTAAAGGACCTTTTTCATTTTTGAAATTGTCGAAAGATATTGCGATCTGGTTACTTATGCTATATCTATGGAGGTGTCTCTGTAGCGATTCTGATATTCCAGTCATCACAAATCCAGGAAGTGAATTACAAAAGACGAGGGAGAATAGTGGAGAACAGCACAAGTCTATGTTGCTTCTCTATTTTTCTGGGTCATACAACTTGTAATGAGTATAAACGACACATCCTGTTGGCAAGTTTTAACTACCTAATAAATCTTAAAATCTACTCATAACAGCTTTCGAGTGACCGGCTTCATCTGACAGGTCTAAATATTTATTCTTGGGATGTGTTTGTTTTCACAGGGTGTGATGAATAACGGAACAGAAATAGCTGTTAAAAGACTCGAGAAATATTCTGGACAAGGAAATGAAGAGTTCAAGAATGAAGTCAGATTGATTGCCAAGCTGCAACATCGGAATCTAGTGAAAATCTTAGGTTGCTGCATTCAAGAAGACGAAAGACTGTTAATTTATGAGTATTTACCCAATAAAAGCTTGGATTCATTACTTTTTGGTAAGTCCTATCTTTCAGTGGTCAGAATTTCGGTCTACAGTATGGTATTAACTTTAGGTTATCCCCGAATTTGGTCCAGATGAAACAAAGAGATCAATTCTGGATTGGGGGAAAAGGTTCGAAATCGCATATGGGGTAGCTCGAGGACTTATGTATTTACACCAGGATTCGACGTTGAGGATAATCCACAGAGATTTGAAAGCTAGCAATGTCTTAATGGATGTTGCATTGAACCCCAAGATTTCAGATTTTGGTATGGCTAGAATATGTGGAGGAGACCAAATTGAAGGAAAAACGAAGCGTGTGGTCGGGACATAGTAAGTGTTTTTCTTGAGAATTAAATTGTGCTTCACTGATTAAACAAAGAGAAAATTAGCACAAAGACAAAGAACTCGGGCCAACCATTTTCTTTCATACTGAAATTTCAACCTTCAGTTATGTTTCTGAAATTCAACAAGGATGTTTACGGTGAATGAGATGTTGATTACTGCTCTGTGTTTTGGCTTTTGTAGTGGGTACATGGCACCAGAGTATGCTATGCAAGGCCACTTTTCGATCAAATCGGATGTGTACAGTTACGGAGTTTTGTTGTTAGAGATCATTACAGGCCAACGAAATAGTGGGTGCTATCATATGAACCCATTTGGCAATTTAATTGGCCATGTAAGTATGAAAATCTTGCATAATTCATTGTAATACACAATTTGAGCAGCCTCTACATTCACATGATCGCAATCCAAGATGTTTGGTATGTGTTCTTACCAGGTATGGGAGCTGTGGAAAGAAGGAAGATGCATGGACATTGTGGACACATCAATGGACAAGACATATTCTGGGGAAGCGGTATCCAGGTGCATTCAAATCGGTCTTCTATGCGTGCAAAGATATGTGTCGGACAGACCAACTATGTCCACAGTGGTTTTCATGTTGGGGAATGCCGATGGGGTACTTCCATCCCCGAAACAGCCAGCGTTCATCGACGAGAGTGCCTACGATGGAGATATCCAGGCGACATGTCAAGGAACATGTTCTGTTAACGGAATGACGACTACTGTAGTTGAAGCTCGCTAGTCCCATGCCATCACAAATGAACTGCGTAATCTACTGAAGTTGAAAAATGAGATACTTCCTGTATTAGTAGAAAGATGACACCTAAGGCTCATCGTGTCGTATATGAGCTAGCTTCTAGTTCTTGTGCTTATGATAAAAGTTTATCAGACAATAGACCTGTCAAAATTTTCCTTGATTTTATCAGTTGGGCTCATTCTTTGTCTCATAACCTGAGACTTCTATGTTGCCAAAACAGACCAAATCTTTAGAATTACATCCAGACACGAAAAAAGATTGACAGTATGGGAGAAAATAATTACATGGAACAATTATGAATATAAGAAATTTATGTGATTCGATCTTAATATTAGATCTTTCATCAATAGGAAGGATGAGTAAATAACCCAGTCATCAATCGGATAATTATACAGTTACGATCCTCATGCACTCCAGTATTTCTCCCATCTAAATTACACTCCGTACACCAAAGAGAAAGAGATCAAGTCCCTTGCAGACCCAACGACGAAGATTGTACAAGGACCAAGGACCCTCGAAGAATAATGATTGCTCTCTCCTTTTCTAAATTTATGTGACTTTGGGAAGTCAAAAAAGCACAAACTGGAACGGAGATTTCAAACTTTGTTAGGAGACGAGGAGTTAATGTCGCTTCGTTTATTGAGCAGCTTGTGGAAGCCTTCTCTTGCAGCCAAGATTTTGCCAAAATCTGACTTTCACAGGTACCGCGGGCCGCCGAGGGTGGCCGGGCTTCGGGAAGGCCCAATCCTTCATCTTTTTTGTGTACCATGCTTCTTTATTATTGTTATAATGATAGGTCATACCTGGTTTTCGCTTCTGAATACTAAATCAAGACTATTTTTTTTTTTTTTTGCAAAACTACAAGAGAGAGAGACGTCAGCTTCCCTGCCTTTCCTTTGCCAACTTAATGAAAATTGGAAAGAAGAGTTCATTGGATGTGTATTGTGCATGTTGTGATCAGCATCATCGTCTTTCTTTGACCCAACATCCCTCGTGGCCGGTACCTATCACTCCCCAAAACCACCATAACATGAGCCATGACATGGCCGTCCTTTCTCAAAAGAACGCAGTCTTAACATAACTAAAACTCAGCATGATAACAAATATGTGCATCCATATACACTTGATAAAAAAGTCATTTGATTAAAAAATTGGAACTTGTTACTAAACCATCAAAAGATATATACATATCTCCACCAAGAGAATGTACATCACTAACAACAACTCCAAGGACTCATCATAGCTACGTCCAACTCAAAACTCATATCCAAATGCCTCAACTGATAAAAATGTCATTTGCTAACAATTGCTTACATTCTATTTACGACTCGTTGAACCAAAAAAATAAGAAAGATGAAAGAGGTAAGCTAACACGGCTCAGTGAGTAATACATTTCTTCTAAGCGGATCAAATAATTACTACTCGCATTTAATACACAAAATATAACTAATTTACACTAAATTCAGAATATATCAAACCTTTACAATCAAAATGAGTTATATATTATGTCAACATGATATATTCATAGGAAAAGTATTCGTTTCAAACCTCAATCTCAAAACAAATATCAATGATTTAACCCATTGATCAATCTCATCAAAAACAAATATAAAATTATCTATTCATTGACCGATCTTATCAAAACACATGTCTATGTTCCATCCATTGATCAATCTCATTAAAACACATGTCAATAGTCCATCAATTGACCACTCTCATGCTTAAGTTCCTAACCATGATCACATATAACGCTTGTGATAAAAGGCGATCAGGATTCCTCTTTGGCAAATTCTTCACCTATAATGTCAGTGACTCGGCCCCAAGCATTTCCTAAACTAGTATGTACATATCCACAAATTTCTCAATTATGTTCATAGCTATTTTGAGCACCACATAATTAGCAATAACATCTTCCTCGTATCACAAACCAACTCAGATACAATATCTCAAAAATGGTCACAATCCATTTCAAATAGACAAAATAGTTCTAAAATACTCGATCCCGTTTTATGCAACAAAAATGCTATTTTCTTAAGTCGTAACATATTTAGTACTATCATTTTCAGAATATGAGTTTACAAAAAAAAAAATACCACTCACCTAATGAAATCAAAAGCAAATTACGAGGGTTACTAGAGCCGACACATTTGAATTCCTATCAAATGGATGGAAAACGGATAAAAATGAGTAATACGTTACTCTATCGCACGACTTAACTTGTCACACCTCAAAACTAACAAAAGTAGGAGATGACACGGCCATCCTTCCACACGAAGGACACAGCCTCAAACAACTAAGGAACCTGTTATCAAAATATATATCTCCAACTATCTATATGATAAATCAACAGGTTGGTTATAACATCAGAGTTTCTATCAGCCAACAAAAGAATATGTACAACTAGAACTCAGCTAATCTAACAAACTATCAACAACCATAAGTACAACTCTTTCAAACCATACCCAAAATCCTACCACCAAAAATCCCGCAATGCTCTTGCCTTACTTTTCTCTAAGGAATCTGAAAAGCATGTAAGATGAGAGGGATAAGCAACCATAGCCTATGAAGTAATATATCTCTTATAAACGGATTGAACCTCCACATTGCACATTTAAGACTTAAGACATAGCTCGTTTATACCAAAATTAGAATATAACCAACTCACAAGAATAATATCAAAACAAGTATTAATGGTTCAGTTCATGCTCAATATCTAACTCAAGGCTCTAGAGATGGTTCTCACGATACTCACGTCACCTTGTAACACTTAGACCATGACTAACATATATCAATAGCATAAAGTTTTAGAGGTTACTCCACGAGACTCGCATCACCATATAGAACTTATATCTTGACCAACACATATTAACAATACAAGGCTCTAGAGGTGACTCCCACGAGACTGACATCATCATGTAGCGCTTAGTCATTGATCAACACATATCAATAGTACAAGGTCTAGAGGTGACTCTCACGAGACACGCGTCGTTACGTAGCACTTAATCCTTGATAATCCAAATCACAATTAATTTCACAGGCCAAACATGTAATCTTTACGCAACAGAACTCATCTGCTAGCAATACTTTCATAAAATATTTTACAAATCATTCTCGACTTATTCCGCAAATCACCTCGCAAAGCAATACATAAAACCATCCTTAAGTCATTCACAAATACTGAAAGACAATAAATGCCCGAGCTATTACTAAACTCATATATAACTAAGCAAAAAAAATAATGCTTCCAAAATATGAGTTTGTAAGCTTGAAAAAAAGATAGCATCATTCACCTCGGACTACTACACCAAACAACACAATAATACTCAATCGTCGAAGTCATGATCCTAACAAATAAGTGAGGAACAACATCACAATCAAATAAAACTCTATCTCAACGATAATCGACTGAATTAAACTTAAACGCTAACAAAACAACCCTTACATGCCAACAAAATCGCAACTATCAAAGTGATTATTTAAACCGTTCGCAAATCAACTTAAGTGCAAACCTTAAAATTCTCGTTCTGACCGAAACCGTTTCTTCAAAGCTACTCTCATCAAAATCCATAGCTTATAACACCATAATATGCCAATTCCAAGAAAATTCGAAGCCCAATAACTCAAAAAATCATACAATACAACTCAATTTCACTAAATTTCAAGTTTCAAGCCTAATCCAAAAACTACTATGATAAGATAAATGAGAAGTGGGATTACTTATTAGATGTTGCAAATCATTATCGAAACGGCTTGATGAGACGTATGGTAAGAACCCCTCTCATTTTTCCTTTATTTTCTTATTTTTTCTCTTTTTCTTTCTTCTTTCTTCTTCCTCTGTTCTTTCCAGTCTATTTTTCCCACCCGTCAAAATGAGCTCTCGATATTAAAGAGTAAAGCCTACTGTTCCCTTTTTTTTTTGTTGACCTTTTCAATTTTTTTGTTTTTGTTTTGGTATCACCTCAACTGCTCATTTGACCTGATCAAGAAAAAGCAATGCTTACACAACTAATTTACATCTATTTAACTATAGAACGATGACTACGCGCTAACAAAAGCTTACCTATGACGGATTACCTGTGTGTTGTCTACCATGGACAGCTTGCGGGATAACTCATTAATGTCATACCTCTACCGAGATTGATTTCAAGCCTTCTTATAGTCCAAATGAAACTTACTCGATGTACTACAAAAAGTCTTAATATGGCCAATCGACAATGAAAACTGAAGATATAAGCTCCTAAAACGTACTGTTGGCATAGAATAGCTATGCATCAGATTTGACAAACTCTGTCCAGACAAACCATAGCATCAAATCAAGACCCGTGAAATTGTATGGCTTCACAGTATCCTAAATTTTCATATTTATGTATAAACACAACAATCAACTCCTCAATCAACTCGACCTACCTCAGAATCTACCAAATTTCGAATTCTGCCATATATTTGAAAATTTCCTCTATTTAGATAACTTAGGGCTTCAATTATCATCCGATTGTAGCAAGACGACATTGATTTTAGGCATATTGTGGCGTTTTAAATCGAGCAAGCGCAAAAAGCATCTCTCTCTCTCTCTCTCTCTCTCTTTCTCTCTCTCTCTAATGAGACTTGTTCTTCCTTTGTTGTTGACTATCATGGTTTTCTATGCCACCAAAAGAAGAAGAAGAAAGAGGGAAAGGGATTGAGCTAAAGGCAAAAGAAACATAGGCTGGGCTTAGAAAAAAATTGGACTTACATCGTTTAATTTTGTAGCCACATATCATAGTACTTGCACATGCTCTCTCTCTCTCATCTCTCTCGTCATCTCTCTCTCTCTCTCTCTCTTCTCTCTCTCTCTCTCTCTTCTCTTTCTCTTGCTCTCTCTCTTCTTCTCTCTCTCTCTCTCTCTCTCCTCTCTGCTCTCGGTGCTCTTTACATGCTTTATGAAACATGGAAGCCATCTGATCCACAACCAGACAACCCCAATTTTTCCTCATTTTCTATTTTTATCCACCCATTGTTTTTTTTTTATGCACAAAGTAGAAGATGCTCTCTCACGTGTTCTCTGATTAACATATAGACGAAGGGGTTAGGTTTGTTAATCATGGCCATAGTTTCCATTGTTCTCTGATTCTAGTTCCGATTTTGAACCGCCAGTTCTAGATCGATTTTGGGTCCGGTTCTAATTCAAAAGCAAAAAAATGGAACCTCCAGTTTCAGCTTTGATTTTTGAGTTTGAAAATTAATTGTAATGAATTTGTAATCAAATTATGAGATAAAAGAAAATAATGAATTATGAAATTATAAAATAATGAATTATCAAATACAATATAAATTGTAATAAAATTTGAGGGGAAAAAGGAGGAAGAGGGGGCTTGAACTTAATAAATTATCATTAAGTACCTACTTATCTTCTTGGGGATAGAAAAATTAAAGCTCATATAGTTCTCTATCTTGATAATCTTATACTTATTTTATCATCAATCGTCGTTACCTGTTTTGACACCGGTGCTGATGGTTTCTCCATCATCAAAGAATTCAACTTTATTATTGTGATCTATCTTTTATTATCTATATTAAGTTTTTCTCCAATCATCAACACAAGCTTGAGCCTTCATCGAATCGGGAGCTAAATTGAACGTCGTTCATCCAAAATATTGTCTCCAGTGCTAAATGCTTATTCTATCATAACTGTTAACAAAGGGGTTTTGCAATTAAAGTAAGAATTGGGTATTGGGTGGAATACCTCTTCTACCAATCTAATATTATGAAATTTGTGTTGCCTCCAAATTCATCATTCTCAAAAGAAATGGTTAGATAGCTCTCTATTTTATAATTACCTACTATTACTCTCTTTGCTTTTTTGCCAATGCAATAGAAGTTGATACTCTCTACTAATTTTAGGTAAGTCACTAGATTGAGAAGATCTACTATCACTTAGATTATATGTATTATGTAAGTTTTTAACTCTTGTTTATATAGTTCTACCGATTGAGAATAATCCACTAACTAAATTACGAGCAACTAATAATAGAAATTTTCATATAATAATATAGCCATTTTATTCACATTGTTTTAATTGGGTCACTTAATATCATTATTTTATTCTTCAAAAACTCCAACAAATTAATACATTCTATTAATAAATATGTAGTAGGATATAAACACAGATAAAATATAAGTTGCATCAAATTTACTTTTTTGGAAATATCCATTCTTATGGGTGTAAACTAATTTGAGTTATATTATCTAAAATAAATACACATAGTAAATTTTTAATGCAAAAGATTCATTAAGCACTCGTAAGTAGAATTAAAACGATTTAGAATATCTCTTGATTTTTTTTTGATTATTTTGATTTACTCACAAAATTTTAGCCATTCTTTCATTATTGAGAATGTTTCCATAAAAATTGAATTTTCATTTTTATTGATTCGAGAAAATATAAAGAGTTTTAAACCATTTTGTACACATAAATTCAAAACATGACAATCATATCTAACGTGAGAAAATCAACCACCAAAAATCAGTTTACAGATCTTTTCTAGTTCAACAATTGAAGCGGTATGTGTTGCAGTATTATCAAAATCAATTGAAAAACTTTTATTAAGAAAATAATATTCTTCTAAAATTTACCTAATTAATCTATAAATATTATTTTCCGTATGCCTATCATTAAAACTCTAAATACAATAATTCTTTTTTGAATATTCAAATCATCATCTGTCCAATGACATGTTATAACCTTATAAGAATGAACTTGCTAGTGGTCACTTCAAATATCACTGTCTATATGCACACGTCCATTAAAATTCATAAAAAAAGAATTATAAATCTTTTTTCTTTTTATTGTAAGATCTTTTATTATGCATTTAAGTGTATTTTTAGGAATGCGTTTGGCTTGTGTAACACATGCATTTTGTATAAATTGATTAAAACTAAATCTTTCATCAAAATTAAATGATAAATGTTCAATGGAAACAAATTACCTAATTCTTCTTTATAAGTTTTTTTTTCATTATAATGAAATAAAGGAGTAGCTTTGGAATTGGTGTACCCAAAATTTTGTTGTTGTTTGTTGTCAATTCCTGCTTTAGTTTGATGTTTCGCCTTAAGATACCATTTAAATATTGTATATATGGCTCCACCGATATATTTGTATTTTATCTCATAATGTTGACAGACTATATCATACCTATTTGGAGTCATATCAAATCTTTTAATTTTCGTGAAGTGATCTCATATGTTGGATGTAAACTCTTGCTACTTTGTTGTTGACATTTTTTTGATACTGGTAGGTGGATGAAAACTCTCTTACATTTGAACTTGCTCCATATTAGGAATAATGTTGATTTAATCATCTACATTAACTCTCCAATCTTCATAATCACGAGGACTAGGAGGATAATCGGATTCCCCCTCCTTGCTCTTGCCTCTACCACTAATTCTACTTCCATTTGCCATTTTTTTATATAGAAAAAATATATGGTATAATGCAAAAAATATAGGACATGAAAAAAGAATTTGAAATAGGAAATTATTAAAGGAGATAATAAATAAAGAAAATAAGGAATTAGATAACATAATTGAAGAAAAGAAAATAATAAATTGGAGGTTGTGCATAATTGAGAGTTAGAGAGAATTGAGATGAATAGAGAATTTGTGTGAAAGAAATGGGAAATGGAAAGGGCTATTTATAATTTTATATCATAAATTAGAAATTAGTATAAAAAAAGAGGTGATCGTTTGCTTGGTCACCAAACCAAAGAGAAACCAATGGCTCTTTTGTTTTTTTAATTATTATTTTTAGTCCCCATTTTATACGGTTTGGAACTAGCTCGAAACCGGGCCCTTATGCCATGGGCCGGTTCCAAGTTTGATCCGGGTCAGTTTCGGGTTCAACTCGGCCCGTGGCCATGGCTAGGTCTGTTTACCCTATGATGTGTGGTGAGGAGGGTGATGATGATTAATCCTCCATTAAATTAAAGTAATCTCTTTCCTTTCTCTGTTTGCTACAGTATCCTGTTTGGGTTCCTTGCAGCCCATGATGATGATGAGGCTTGATCTTTGCCTTTTCAATCATACTGCAAAAGATGTGGCCGAAGTACGGCCCGAAGTGGACGATACCGTGAAATCAACTAGGCCCGCAAGGGGCAAAGGAGGGCCGGGACAAAGCGCGATCCTCGACAGACTTGTAGCACCGCAACGGAGTGGAGGCCTTGTTGGGTAGGCTAAAACTCAGCATCCAAAATGATCAGTACATTGCGCGGTTAGTCGGACTACTCCCATAGAAGGTGGGAGTCCCACCGGGGGACAGATCGTCCCACCACTGAACAGTACGGGGGACATCCAACCAACCGGGGACTGAAAAGACGGAGAAATTGGAAGAAAAAGAAGGAAAGTAAGGTTGCTTCACAAAATAGGCGAAGGTCTCACAAAACATTGTTTGCCCAGTCGAACGCCACGCTCATCACCTGCTAGCGAGTGGGGGTTTACGCACTTGGAAACGCTGTTTTCTTTTGTAAAAGCAAGTTCTTCCTTTTTTTATTTTTATTTTTTTTATGTATTATTATTTTTTTTTATGTTTTGTAGTTTTTAGCTTATTTTGTATATTTTATTTTATTTTTTTAAAAAAATTAGCTTACTTTAAGTGTACAAGTCCACATGGATTGAATTTTTTTAAAAAAATTGCCACATGGATTGATTTTTTTAAAATTTTCATGTAATAATAAAAATATAATAATAAATGTAATGTTATTAGTTTAGTCAAAATCTCTCGTTGTTGGTACTTAAGTGGTTGCTTTTTCTCTGATTTGGCAATTAGGTGAGCTGGCAAAAAATTTTGGCACTATAATGAGTGTTGTACACAAACTTTAGCACTTCCAGGGTCCTTTCGCCGTTTTCCGTTTATAAATGCAGAATAAACACACACACACATATATAACAAGTGCTTGCTTAATAGGGTTAATATTATCATATAATATTTCAATTATAGTTAACGAGTTTTATTCCAAAAAGTGATAGGTCAGTTATTCATACGTACATGTCTTAACAAGCCATAAGTTACAGATTAATCTTCCTAATGAGGTTTGTGGGTCCGCTCTCATATTTGATGGTGTGATGGTCCCAGAGAAGGCAGGTTAGTCTATGGTGGTTTACAGATTTCTCATTTAATTGGTGAAGTTGCGCGTGAAAATTGTCCAAAAATTCATAAATTTATGGCACTTTCACCAATTTAATCCTAAAGCTTTTACTTTTCTTTCAATTGAGTCTATCCAGTTAATTTTGGCTAGAAATTATTGACTTGTGCAACGAACATCCTACATTGCATGACCAATGTTGATGTGGATAATTTTTAATATTTTTTTCAAATAATTTAATTATTTTTTCCCCTTTTGTCATGTTTTCCTTCTTTATTATTTTTATTTTTTTCCTTTTCTTTTTCTTTTTTTCTTTTCCCCTTCGCTAGCCATCATTGTCGACAGTTGACAGAGGTTGTCGGCCTTAGGCGAGGGCTACCCTTGCTTGTTTTGGCCTCGGTGAGGGCCACACTTGCCTAAAGTCGGCAAAGGAAAAAAGGAAAAGAGAAAAAAGAAATGAAAAAAATATTAAATCATTATTAAAAATTTATCTAGGTTAACGTTGGCCTTGTCATATAGGGTGGCTGGCGTTCACATCAGCTATTTTTGGTGAAATATAAAAAAGGTTTAAGACTTAATCGATAAAAATGTAAGAGATGTACGATTTTTTGGATGGTTTTCTCAAGGTGCTCATCTTTCCGTCCATATTGAAACCAAGCCGTGCAACGCTCGGCGGTTCCTCTAGTGCCAGTACCAGCAAGCAATGCTAGCCTTATTGACTTGGACTTTTCGGGGTTTTCCAAAACGAAATGGTGCGGACTGGCCAAGTAAATACATCTTCGATTGACTTGTAAGTTAGGGAAATATCTGTGTGATTTTGTCTCTCCGTGAATCATGCATCTCAATCAACCATCGGCAGGCAAAAAGGAGCACCCAGGGAATTGCCATTTGAAAAATTTCTGCCTTAATGGTTACAAGGCAAAAGCCATATCTCTGCTTTCTTGCCTGAAACATAAGCACGCAGCATCCCCATCTAAGAACGACATGAACACGCGAACAGTGTCCTTACACATCCGGTTTTTATTTTTTTCTACTTCATTTGATTGATTCTTTTGACACCTTTGCCCCGAATGATATCCTGAGAGACGGTGATGACTTAATCTCCCAAGGAAGGAAATTTGTTCTCGGCTTCTTCAGCCCGGGTAATTCAAGCTTGCGTTATGCAGGGATTTGGTACAATGGACTACCAGAGCGACCCGTCGTCTGGGTTGCTAACATGGGGAATCCCGTGAAGGATAGATACTTGAGGAGTTCCTCGATCTATTAATTGAGCTCAATCTTTGTCTCTAAACAGAGACTTGTACGTGTAAATTGCCACTGCCGCAGCATTCTCTTTCTCCCACAATCATCTAACTGTTGTCCTATCTCATTTTGTGTTGCAAGAAGGTATCAAATTGCATCTAGAGATGAAAAAGAAGCCCTTTAACTTTTCCTTTTTCACCTTATGTTTGCATCACAAGTTCATAATAGAGACCTTGCTCTCAAGAAGACAGGGATTCTTGCTTCACCCACAAACTTGAACGTGTAAATTAATGAAGTACGAGAGAAGGGTGACACTGAAACTGACTTTAGGCAATGGGTCTTCTAGAATCATACGTCTTAGCTCTTTTCACTAATTTCTTTGGTTGACTGTTAGTAATGTCAACTTAACAAATAGAAGTGAATAAATCATGTACCAATTTGATCATTTAGTCGGTCGACCTTACCTTTTCTGAATCCTAGAGTGTTCCGTCATCCAACTGATTAATCATTAAAGAGAAACTATTAGTGGTCTACTTATTTTTTGAGGAATCTGTTAAGTTGATGCGTGCTCAAGTCCTATCAAGGATTGATGACGATGAAAAAGACAATCTCTTTCTTTAAACCTCTTATTTCGTGGAATAGTATTATTTTTTCTCAATATATTCCAATATAACTTTCGTCATAAGCCTCGAATTCCATGTCACAAGAACCTTCCTTGACGTAAAATATACATGCATAATTTACTACAACATGTCATTTGTGATGGAAAGAATACATTTTTATGGCTGGATCCATTGCATCCTAGGATCTCTTCTGGAATTTTTGTGTTTCTTGCAGAATTGGGTATGGTGTTGGACTTCCTCTCAAAGCAAAAGTTGTTGATGTCGTTGAGCATGGAGTGTGGCAATGACCTGCTGCAAGGTCTGAAGGACTGCTGCAAATTCAAGCAGCCTTGTTTGGGAATATTTCTCGTAATATGGAGTTGACTGACAAGGTCATTGGCAAGCTTCTTCTTCAGGGCAGTTTACTACGAATAGTTCTCGGAGCAAGATCCGTGCTTCTCTACCAAACTGCCTCAGCAAAATGGCGTGGTTCACGTCTAACATCGCTGAACATAGTTTCACAGGCTGATTGGCCATTTTGAAAAAGTTCCCTATCCGGAAGAGCTTGAAGAAATGGAATCCTGTTTTAAATGATGTTGGTCTCTTTTGTGGCCCTTTTTCTGGGTGAAGAGATTACCTTTTTCGTGATTGGGAAATTTCTAAGGATTTTTTGTGAACACAAGTTTATAGAAGATGTGGAGCTAGAGTTAATCGAATGCAAATGATTTGGGATGCTGAGCTGCAATGCATCTACGCTAACTGGATAGGAAGAGCCATCAAATGTATCGATTTTGAAGTTGCGCGGTGTGCAGCTACGTACCATAAATGACTCAAGAGGAATAAGAAGCAGCTCGTGGTTGACTTTGATATTACTTGTGCTGCCATCTTCTCCGGAGTCCGAGGGGATGTTTGTACAGAATGGGCAGCATGCTCACGTGTAGTTCTCTAGCTCAGTCTCAGTGCAGAGAATTTTGGGGTTCCTAGAGGTTATGATGGTGTGGTGTGATCCTGGAAATATGTGTCCTGGTGGTCTTGAAGGTTGGCTTGTCTTGTGAGTCTTTTGTAGTGTCGTTCTAAGCTGCTTTGATGGAGGTGAGGTCATTTGAAGTTGAGGAGTACTTGTTCCTCTGCTTTGCCTGTGCTCATTACTCTGATTATGATCTATAAATAATAAGAAAGTAAGGACCAATTGAGAGTTGGTTGAGCCCCATCATCGCAAAGCTCCACTCCTTTCCCACTTCCCTTCACGTTAATTTAAAAGGGTTACCTTCTACATTAATGAAATAAAACAATCTTCAACTATTCCAGTTATCTAATACTGATTTTCTAACAAAATCCAACAGAGGGAAGATAAAGTGGAAAAAAAAAAACTTACAATTAAAGAGTTCATATAGTGAATCCAATTACTTTTGTATGCTGTCCTTTTGTTACTTATTTCACTAAACTCTTTCGATAGAAAAATTATAAAAAAAAATCTTAAACCTATTGTAATTGTGTCAATTCTGTTCTAATCCCTTTTTTGTTCTAATTCAATCCTCAACCTTTTTCATTTGTGCTAATTCAGTTCTTTCGACCAACTTTGGCTGGCTAACGTTGACCAGCATTGATGTGGACACTAGTGTTGACATCGACAATTTTTAATAATATTATGATATTTTTTTAATATTTTTTTCTTTTCTTTCTTTTTCTTTTTGTTTTCTTCTCCTCCTTCATTTGGTCATCAGATCGGCGACCGCCAAAGTCAACGAGGCTGAGGTCAAGCTTCACCATGGTTGGGTGATCTCGGCCTCGCCCAGCAACGATGAGGTCCCTCTCCAGATTGGGCGAGGCCGACCTCAGCATGGTTGGGCAAAGCTTGGTCGCTAGGGCTGCCCTAGACCCCTAATAAGGTTTTAAAGAAAGCTCATATATCTTGGAAGGAGTTCATAAGATTGCAGGAAAAGAGAGTGGTCCTCTGACAGATAATAGAAACAAATCTATGGCAAAAGGAATGGAATGGCAAAAGCCGACTTATGAGGGGTTATCAACCTAAATTGAAAATGCGAGGTCTAGCCTCGCCATGGCTAAGTGAGCTTGGCTGTCATGGTTGCTCGAGCTCGAGCTTGTCTAGCTATGCATGTTCAACCTTGTTGTCACTAGCGAAGCTCGGCCTGGGCAAGGTCAACCTCACCCTCACCGGCTCTAGCTGGTTGCTGATCCGATAATCGTTGGAGGAAGGAGGAGAAGAAACAAAAAAGAAAAAGAAAAAAAGGAAAAAATATTGATATTATTAAAAATTATCCACTCCAGCGCGAACGTCCATATCAATGCCATTCAGTGTCCACATTATCGTTGGTCGGCCAAAGTTGGTTAGAAGGACTGAATTGATGTAGATGCTAAAGATTTAGGATTGAATTGGCATAAAAAGGGTTTAGAATTGAATTGGCACAATTGTAATAGTTTTAGGACTTTTTTGGTAATTTTTCCTCTTGCAATGCATAAGGTATTTCCACTACTGTTGAATGACACTCTATTTACCAAGGAAAAAAAGAAGTAGAAGCGCATATGAAAGTTTCACTTTCTATGACATGGCTCGTCGGAAGTCCATCCAACAATAAAAAAAATGCTAAAATTCGAAAAAAAATATATGAAAATTACAAAAAAAAAAACTTAATTAGTGTTGTGGAAAAAAACTTAATTATTTTTAAAATATAAAAAAGATAAAAATTCAAATTTTTGTTTAAAATAATTTGAAAAATAGGCTTTAAAAATATAACAAAAAAACAAAAAAAAATGCAGAACTAGGAAGTGAGGGCTTGCCGACGAGGGGTGGGGCATGGCCCATGGGGATTATGCAAGCCTTGGCCACTTGAATCTGCAGATTTTCATTTTTTTAAATTTTTTTAAATTTTAGCTTTTTATATTAAATTTTAAGCTAAATTTTGAATTTATTTTAAATAGATTTTGTATTTTAAATTTTTTTAATTTTTCATTTTTAAAATCTAATTTTATTTTTCTAAATATTTTTTAAATTTAGAAATTCACGTGGACTTAATTTTGGCTGAAATTTCTCGCTAGAGGCATCGAAGTGTTTCTTTTGTCTTCGATTTGGCACTTACGTGATTCGACAAAAACTTTTGACATTAAAGTAATCTCCATTCACAACATTTGTCACTGTAACTATCTTTTTCCCCTTAAGTAATTTAATATTGTAACCTATGTAGTATCCAAATTCCTTGTGGATTTCTCAGCGGCTAACTCTCCTGGAGAAGGTATCAATATTGAATCACGTAAATCTTTGATGTCACATCATTCATTGTTAATTTCTCTAGTAATTTCTTCTTCCCACAATTAGACTTGAATTGCAAAATCCATTAGCTTTCGTGTTATTTTCACAACAATTGGTATCAGAACTAAGGTTAGGGTTTTTATGGTTGATTTGTAGCTTGTCTGATCACTGCCTGAAATTTTTGTTATTACAATTATATTTGGAGTGAAAGTTGAGATTGAAGAGCTCAATGAGAGAAATAACTTTTTGTTGTGGAGCATTAAGATGTGTGCTCTGTTAACAATCCAGTTTAGTGAAGGCGTTGGATGTTAAGGATAAATGATAAGATCATAGGGTAAAAGGGAGTTCTAGTTGAGCCACATCAACACAAAAATCCTTTCCCTTCCACTCCCCTTTTCATAAATTTAAAACAATTAACTCCTACATTAATTGGATAAAAAAATGCTTAACTATTCCAATTATCTACATTGATTTTCCTAATTTTTTTTGAAAGGATTATTTTAATGCAATCAAAATGTTTAATTACTCCACTTACCTAACATTATGATGTTCCTACTAGATTCTTTCAGTGGGAAATAAAATGTTTATCTAGTGACCATGATGCAAAATAGAAACCAATTGAAATTAGTGAATAGTACACACTAATTGCAAAAGGAATTTTATGTGTTTAATTATTCATTAAGATGATGCACAATAGAAATGGTGAAATAGTGACTAGTTAATCATTTAATAAAGTAAAACAGACAAACAAAAAATATGTATTTGTTGTAAAATATCGTGTTACAAGTATATAATAGAGAGAAAGCAGATAAACACCAAAGGTAATAAAGAAAGCCAAGGGAGAAAATTTTATTTCAACTCGTTTCTACTTGTTTTTTTTTTTTTTACAATGATCAAAACTATGCTTCTATTTATAGGAGAACAATAATGCACTTATCATTAATATGAATGTATTGAATAAATACATACATTGGATATGGAGATGAATATTCTTTGAATAGAGAGATGTACTTAGAATGTAGTACATGAATATAATGAATATTCATTCATGTATTTCATAACACTCCCCCTTGAATATTCATTGTATTCATTATATTATAATTATGCATTGAATGATATTGCCTCATTAAAAACCTTAAGCCGGAAAAACCCAATGGGACAAAAATCGGACAAAAGGGAAAAAGAGTACAGAGCACAACTCTTATGATCTCTCCATTTTATGGATGCATTAATTGCCTCGTTAAAAACCTTAAGCTAGAAAAACCGTGTGGGAAAAAACCGGTTAGAAGGAAAAAAGAGTGCAATGCATAGTTCATAATATCTCCCCCTTAATTGAGCTATGTAGTCATTTTTGGGGCTTGTCAATCTTGCAACTTGTGAACTTGTCGCATACCAATGCCATATACTAATTTTTCAAAAGTTGACGTTGGTAATGATTTAGTAAGAAGATCTGCAAGAATATTCATGGATTGAATCTGTTTAACATCAATTTGTCGACTTTCGTAGAACTTGTGAGTATAGAAAAATTTCGGTGAGATATGCTTGGTCATATCACCTTTGATATATCCTACCCCAACTTGTGCAACACAAGCAATATTCTCTTCATAAATTATGGTGGGAGAACTTGTAACCGGTGTTAAACAACAAGAATTGTGAATATGCGTTATAATGAATTTTAACCAAACACACTCTCTTCCAGTTTCATATAAAGCAATATTCTCAAAGTGGTTAGAAGATGTAACTACTAGCGATTGCTTCGTAAAACACCATGAAATGACGGTGCCGTTATAACAAAATAAATAACTGGTTTGAAAGCGAGTCTTATGTGGATTAGATCTATATCCAGCACCAGCATATCCAATTATACTAGAGGTAGTGGAATCCATGGAATAATATAATTCCAAATCTATGGTTCCTCGAAGATAACGAAAAATATGTTTAACTCTATTCTAGCATCTCCGAGTTGGCTCAGAACTAAAGCATGCCAATAAATTTACCGCAAAAGCGATATCTGGTCTCGTACATTATGCCAAATACATCAAAGACCCAATTGCATTGAAATATGATACTTCAGAATTAAGTATTTCTTCATCAAATTCTCTAGGATAAAATGGATCCTTTAAGGGATCAAAGACCTTACAACCATAGGGGTGCTCAATGGGTGAGCCTTGTCCATGTTGAATCATTTAAGTAATCTTTTAATATATGCTGATTGATGAATAATTATTCCATTTGCTTTATGCTCAAGTTCTAAACCAAGAGAAAGTTTGGTTTTACCCAAATTTTTAACTTCAAACTCCCATTTCAAATACTCAGTAGTTTTAGCTAATTTTTCTGGAGTTCCAATTATATTATTATCGTCGACATAAACTGCTATAATAGCAAATCCGGTTTTTGATTTCTTAATAAACACACATGGGCAGATAGGATCATTTGTATACCATTCCTTAATTAGGTACTCACATAGACATTGATACCACATGCGACTGGATTTTTTTAACTCGTATAAAGATCTTTACAATTTTATTGAGAATAAGTTGCAAGGAGTGCATGCATCATGCATTTTGAATCCCTTGGGAATTTTCATATAAATATTAGAGTCTAATGAGCTATATAGATATGCTGTCACAATATCTATAAGACGCATTTCCAATCTTTTATAGACTAATAGGCTAATTAGAAAATAAAATGTAATCATATCCATCATAGGTAAATATGTCTCATTATAATCAATCCCAAGTCTCTAGGAGAATCCTTGGGCAATGAGTCGGGCTTTATATCTAACAACCTCGTTTTTCTCATTTCGTTTTCAGACAAATGCCCATTTATATCCAATAAGGTTTACATTATCGGAGATTCAAGTTACAGGTCCAAAAACCTCTCGTTTAGCTAGGGAAGCTAATTCAGCCTTAATTGCTTCCTCCCACTTAGGCCAATCTTGCCTTTGTAGACATTCAATAATAGCTTGCGGCTCACAATCATCATCCATAATTTGATGAGCAATTGAGAATGCAAAAACATTATCAATGATGATTTCATTCTAATCCCAAATCTCATTACAATATGTAATGAAATTCTCAGTATTCCCAAAGTTGGTGATCTTTTCATGAGTTTGTGCCTTTTCAGAGGCAATAAGTTCCTTAGGAGCAAGCACAATAGTAACCTCTTCTAGAGCGGATTCTTGATTTTTTCCCTCTTCGTTTTCGAGGGAGAGTGTCCTTTGATCCTATCGGTCTACCACGCTTCAAGTGTGGGGAATCTTAATCCATTTTAGCATGTCTTTTAAGAACAACTATCCTAACTGGAGCATTTGCAGCTGGAATATGAGATTTCGTTACCTTAGCAGCATCATTAAATGCGTCAGGAAGTCTATTGGTCATAACCTATAAATGGATCATGCGCTGTACCTCGTTTTCACACTCAGGAGCTCTTGGGTCTAATTGAGATAAAAGTTTCTCATTCCATGAGATAACTTTAACCGATTTCTGCTTTGTAGTCATGGAAGTTGTAGGTATCCCAATTAATGGAAACACTATCTCATTGAAATGACAATCTGCAAATCTGACAGTAAAAAGATCACCAATAATTGGTTCCAAGAATCTAATGATTGATGGTAAATTAAGCTCAACATAAATACCCAAACGACGTTGGGGGACCCATTTTCGTCCTTTTTGGCGGTGATATAGGCACCTATATTGCACAACTAAAGGTGCGTAAATGTGAAATATCAGGTTGCAACTAAGAACCATTTGAAGGGGAGATTATAAGAGACTAGTAGTGAGGTGCAATCTAATTAGGACTCCTGCATGTAAAACTGCATGACCCCATGTTGTATCTTTGAGATTCGTTCTTAATAATAGAGTATGGGCAATGATTTGGATACGTTTAATCAAGGATTCTGCCAATACATTTTGAGTATGAATATATGTGACAGGAAGCTCAACCTCAATTCCGAGTGAAGCGCAATACGCATCAATACTCTTTGATGTAAATTCACCAGCATTATCCATTATTATACTTTTAATTAGATAATTAGGAAATTGTGCTCGAAGCTTTATAATCTGCGCAAGTAAATGTGCAAAGGTGACATAACACATAGATAATAAGCAAACATGAGACCATATACAGGATGTGTCCACTAGTACCATAAAATATCGAAATGGTCTACATGATGGTTGTATTGGTCCCCAAATGTCACCCTGAATCCTTTGTAGGAATAAAGGGGATTCAAGATTAACCTTCATTATAGAAGATTTGATAATGAGTTTTCCTTGTGAACAATCTTCACAATTATAATCTTTGGACAACAATACCTTTGTATCCTTTAAAGGGTGCCCTTTTGTATTCTGAATTATCTTACGCATCATTAAAGTACCAAGGCGACCAAGGTGATCATGCCATAATCCAAATTGATCAGGGTTTACCAATTTCCAGGATATGGTAGCGTAGGTTTCCACCGGTCTAATCATGATATAATACAAACCCATAGAAGAAGCTTCTATCTTCTCATGGATGGTCTTTAGGCCCATCTTATAAGAGGTAATACTGATATATTCTATATTTGTTCATAAATAGTCTTAATATGGTACCAATTATGGTGTACATCATTGAAGCTAAGCAAATTCCTTTTTGACCTACTGCTTAGAAACACATTTTCAATATGCAGGATGGTGCCATTTGGTAAAATAATTGTGGCATTTTCAAAACCATCAATAATTGGAACATGACTTGATATTGTATGGACACGTGTCTTACGCAATGTCATACTCAAGAAAAATTGTCTATTACTAAATATGGTATGTGTTGATACACTATCAAGCAAACAAACATCATCCTTTTTTCTCGGTATTTTTCATTTGCACTTTCGTTGACAACTTCAAGTGTCAAGTATCATAACATTTACATATTAGTTATAAGATCAAATAAAATTTCAATAATAAATATTATATAAGGTTCATAAGCATTTCATTACATAACCATACCCGAGAACTATAAACTATAGTACATTTAAAGAAAAGCAACAAGAAAGAAATTATTAGGTTCATAAAATTTGAAGTCTAGGTTATGCCACTAATATGATGCATCATCAAAGCAATCAGAGGTCCTCAAAGAAATCAGAGACATCCAGAGATGTATTTGCTATTTCAGGAGCAAGAGGGAGTCCCACCAATAGAGATATTGTTGGCATCAATAATGGTTATGACAGTAAGATTAATTTTAATGGCATGAGATTCATTATGCTTGCTCGTATTTTTTAAAGATGCCTAGTATAGATCAACAAAGTGTTTTGGTGTACGACAAGTACGTGACCAGTGCCCAACCATGTTACAACGATGGTAAATACTTTCATTAGTCATCTTCTTTGACTTCTTTTATTTGTCATGATTCGGACCAAAGTTAAATTTCCTAAGGCAGTTAAATTTCCTACCATCTCTTCGAGGAATATGTTCTTGCCTGCGCTTATAACCCTTAAAGTGACCAAAATTTTTCTCAAAGTTAACATGTGCCTTAGGTAATGCCTTGAGCCAGCTGGTCTAAGATCATGATTTTTAAGCAGCAATTCATTAGTTTGCTCAGTAGTGAAGAACACAGAAATTAATTCAGAGTATGTGACAAATTGATGTTGCCGGTATTGCTATTGCAATACAATATTCGAAGCATGGAAGGTGGAGAAAGTTTTCTCTAACAGTTTCGCATCAGTGAGCTTGACACCACATAGCTTAGGCCGAGAAACAATATCAAATAAAGCGGAGTTATAATCAAACATCAATTTAAGATCTTGTTACTTGAGATTCTGCCAGTCATACTGTGCTTGAGGAAGGATAAAAGTTTTGGTATGATTATACCTATCCTTCAACCTCTTCCATAGTGTCCAAGGGTCTCGAACGGATAAATATTGAGTCTGCAAGCTCTCATGCAAATGACGACGAATAAAAATCAATGCATATTACATTATCTTTTGCATTTGAGGTTCCGTCTTATGTAATTGCATTTTCAAGACCTTGCCCTTGGAGATGCATTTCCATATCAAGGCACCAGGACAGACAATTATTTCTACTCACTTCCAAAGATGTGAAATTTGGGCTTTTCAATATTTGCCATAATCCTTCCAAAAAAAATGAAGAATTGATAGAAGAATATGAAGTATAAGTTGATTAAAGAAAACAATGAGAACACTCACCTTGCAAAAATATTTACCCAGTTGGTAGATCTTCGTGCTGATAACATGTTGTAAAATATCACATTGCAAGTATATAATAGAGAGAATAAAGAAAGAAAGCGGGTAAACACCAAATATAGTAAAGAAAGTCGAGGGAGAAAAATTTATTTCAACTCCTTTCTGCTTTTTTTTTTTATAATGATCAAAACTAAGCTCCTATTTATAGGAGAACAAGAATGCACTTATCATTAATATGAAGGTATTGAATAAATACATATATTGGATAGGGAGATGAACATCCATTGAATACAGATGTATTAGAATGTAATACATGAATATAATGAATATTCATTCACATATTTCATAACAGTATTGATGGGAACTTGAACTTAAAGGATGGAGAAACATATATTAGTTTTTCATTGGCAAAAGGACATCATAAGTGTTGAAATTGGTGTATGGTGCTCACTTTGGTGCCAAATTTTCTTTCTTAATTATTTGAGTGCCAACTCTGGTTTGCTTGATCAAAAATCCTATGTGACATTATATTTTTAGCTTATTTTTTAAAATTCCATTTTTTTTTTAAAAAAAAATTTGCTTATTTCTAAGTGTATAAGTCCACATGGACTGAATTTTTCAACAAAAAAAATTGCAACATGGACTGATTTTTTTATAAAAAAATCGCCATGTAATAATAAAAATACAATAATAAATGTCACATAATTAGTTTAGCTAGAATCTCTTGTTAGCACTTAAGTGATTATTTTTCTCTGATTTGGCAATTAAGTGAATCGATGAAAAATTTTGGTACTATAGTGAGCGCCGTACACAAACTTTAGCATTGCTAGTGTCTTTTTGCCATTTTTTCATTTATGGATGTGGAATAAGCATGCATTTAAGAAAACAAAAGTGCTTGCTTATCATCATACACTATTTCAATTATAGTTAACGAGTTTTATTCCAAAAAGTGATAGGTTATTTATTCATACATATATGTCTTAACACGTCATAATTTACAAATTAATTTTCTAAAGAGGTTTGTGGTTCCGCTCTCATTTTGATGGAGTGATGGTCCCAAAAATGGCAGGTTAGTCTATGGTGGTGTACCGATTTCTCATTTACTTGGCAACATTGTGTGGGAAAATTATCTCAAAATTTATAAACTTATTGCACTTTTACCGATTTGACCCTAAAGCTTTTAATTTTTTCAATCGAATCCATCCAGTCAGTTTTGGCTAGAAATTGCTGACTTGAACATTGAATGTTCTACGTTGCACGACCAGTGTTGACTTTGATAATTTTTAATATTTTTTGAATTATTTAATTATTTTTTCCCTTTTGTCATGTTTTCCTTCTTTGCTTTTTTTTTCTTTTTTTCCTTTTCTTTTTCCATTTTACTTTTTCCCTCTACTAGCCATCATTGTCGACAAAGGTCGCCAGCCTCAGGCGAGGGCTATCCCCACTAGCCTCGGCGACAGCAGCCCTTGCCTAAAGTAGGCGGACGAGAAAAGGAGGAGAGAAAAAGAAAAGAAAAAAATAAAAAAGGAAAATAGAAAAAAAATAAAATGTTCAAAAAAATATTAAAATAGTATAAAAATCTATCTAGGTTAACGTCGGCCTTGTTATATAGGGCAGCTGGCGTTTATGTCAATTATTTTTGGCAAAACATAAAAAGGTTTAGGACTTAATTAATAAAAATGTAAGAGAGGTAGGATTTTTAGGATGATTTTCTTGTAGTTGTGCTCATCTTTCAGTCCATAATATTGAAACCAACTGTGCAACGCTCGGCGGTCCCTTTATTGCCAGTACTAGCAAGCAATGAAAGCCCATTGACTTGGACTTTTCCGTGGACTGGCCAAGTAAATGCAAGTTCCATTGACTTGTAAGCTAGGGAAATATCTGTGTGATTTTGGGTCTCTCCGCCAATGATGCGTCTCAACCAACCGTCGGCAGGCAAAAAGGAACACCCAGAAAACTGCCATTTGAGAAGTTTCTGTCTTGATGGTCACTAGGAAAACCCATATGTCTGCTTTCTTGCCTGAAACATAAGCACGCTGCATCCCCCCATCTAAGAACGACATGAACGCCCGAACAGTGTCCTTACACATCCTTTTTTTATTTCTTCTACTTCATTTGATTGATTCTTTGGACACCCTTGCCCTGAACGATACCCTGAGAGACGGTGTTGTCTTAATCTCCCGAGGAAGGAAATTTGCTCTCGGTTTCTTCCGCCCGGGTAATTCAAGCTTGCGTTACGTGGGGATTTGGTACTATGGACTACCGGAGCAAACCGTCGTTTGGGTTGCTAACAGGGGGAATCCCGTGAATGATACTTCAGGAGTTGTTGCACTTGATCATTATGGAAACTTAGTGATCCATGAAAGCAGAGGAAGCTTTCCCATTTGGTCGACCAATGTTTCCTCCACGACTTCGAATGGTTCTACCACTGCCCAGCTTTTGGATTCAGGTAATCTGGTTTTGAAACATGATTTGAGCAAAGTGGTTATTTGGCAGAGCTTTGATTATCCCACAGATACCTTTCTTCCGTCCATGAAACTTGGGTTGGACCGGAGAACTGGTTTGAACTTGTTCCTTACATCTTGGAAGTCCGAGGATGATCCAGCACCGGGCAGTTTTTCATACAGGTTCGAACCAACAGGGTACCCACAGTTGTTCGTTTACAAGGATCAAGCTCCGTATTGGCGGGGCGGACCAATGATTGAGAGACCGCGAGGTGGCACTCCCAAGGTGGCTTTTGATCTTATTTTTAGCAACATCACAATTGTGAATAACGCGATGGAGCTTTCCCTGACGTATGACGTCCCCAATGCATCGGTTATCGTTAGAACAGTGGTGCATGTGTCAGGGTCACTTAAAAGTTTCATATGGCACGATGAAGAGCAGCGGTGGACCGAATTCGCTTACTATCCAAAGGAGCAGTGTGACCACTACGGCAACTGTGGGCCTAATGGCAACTGTGGTGCAAACAGCGCAGACCAGCTGGACTGCACATGCCTGCCTGGCTTCGAGCCCAAATCTCCAGGCGAGGGGGTACCCATGGGACGAATCAGGCGGGTGCGAGAGAAGGCAAGGCGCATCAATGTGTCGAAGTGGGGAAGGTTTCGTGGAGGTAAAACGGGTGAAGTTGCCGGACACTTCAACAGCACATGTCGACATGAGCCTCAGCTTGAAGGAGTGTGAGCGGGAATGCTTAAGGGACTGCAATTGCACAGCTTATTCGAGTGCAAATGAAAGTATGGGGGAGCATGGATGTCTCAAATGGTATGGTGATTTAGTGGATACAAGGGCATTTTCAGACTCAGGTCAACATTTTTATGTGCGGGTCGATGCAATTGACTTAGGTACTCACTGCTAATATCTACTTCAAATACTTCGCTTCAATTGTGGGGTTTTAATTATTGTCCAATTTCTACTGATCTCTTGTCTTGAGGAAACAGTTTGCTTCTGATAGTCCATATAATAAACTCCCCTTGTTGCTTTATTTCCGTAACATTTGCGCGTTCCCTGTCCTTGTGCCTTCTTTTACAGCTCTGTACAGGAAAAGAAATACTATTGTCAAGAAAGCAATCGTGGCAACGATATCGGTGTCTGCAGTAGTGTTGCTGCTCTTTGGCTCCCTTATGTACTGCCTTGTGCTGAAGAGGAAAAGAGGTGTGATAATCTTGCCTTGATAGAAGCTTTTTCTGCCATATAAATGACTTAGTCTGTCTTAGTAGTAGGCTATTATTTCGATGTTTAGGGATAAGAAACCGATTAAATTTAAACCGGAGCTATTCTGGCCAGGATTTTAGGCTGGCGGGGTGGTTGATTTCAATACTTGGAACCATGATCAATGAAGCTGCACAAACAGTGCTTGATAATTAAAAATGCTGTATTGTGATTCATCATTGTTGAAGGAAAAATTTGTATTGTTCCTTCCTCCACAAAAAATTTACCCAATTGGCCAGAACGGCAGAAAAAAGAAACATTACAGAATTGCTTTCATTTTCTTTCTTAAGCGTTTTATTCAATTGTGTGACAGCAGATAGAAGAGGTCGTAATCATCTGCTTAGTGTTGCCACAAGATCAACATATTTTGAGGAACTTCAAGGTCTGGAAGAAGTTGACAGTGAAGCTAGGCGAAAAACAGATATACCAGTCTTTGATTTTGGAATTGTAGCTGCAGCCACAAGCAATTTTTCCTCTGCCAATGAGCTTGGCCAAGGCGGTTTTGGATCAGTATATAAGGTAATTATTCTCCCTATTCGACTGAATCCAAATGTTTACTGAATAATAAAATCGTCATAGATGAGCCATTTTTATTGTAAAGGACCTTTTTCATTTTTGAAATTGTCAAAAGATATTGTGATCTGGTTACTTATGCTATATCTACGGAGGTGTCTCTGTAGCGATTCTGATATTCCAGTCATCACAAATCCAGGAAGTGAATTACAAAAGACGAGGGAGAATAGTGGAGAACAGCACAAGTCTATGTTGCTTCTCTATTTTTTGGTCATACAACTTGTAATGAGTATAAACGACACATCCTGTTGGCAAGTTTTAACTACCTAATAAATCTTAAAATCTACTCATAACAGCTTTCGAGTGACCGGCTTCATCTGACAGGTCTAAATATTTATTCTTGGGATGTGTTTGTTTTCACAGGGTGTGATGAATAACGGAACAGAAATAGCTGTTAAAAGACTCGAGAAATATTCTGGACAAGGAAATGAAGAGTTCAAGAATGAAGTTAGATTGATTGCCAAGCTGCAACATCGGAATCTAGTGAAAATCTTAGGTTAGTTGCTGCATTCAAGAAGACGAAAGACTGTTAATTTATGAGTATTTACCCAATAAAAGCTTGGATTCATTACTTTTTGGTAAGTCTT
>JAGVVM010001176.1:0-17058 GCA_019149425.1 Psidium friedrichsthalianum | reverse complement strand
AGGTTTTGAGTGAATGAGTGGTGCTTTCGTGACTTGAGTTTCAATAATGGATTGAGTGGATAAGTTGATATTTATTTTCTGTAGGCATATGGTTATTTAATTTGGTCTCATAAGCTAATTTGTACTATCGGATAACTGTGATAAGAAATGACACGTGTCATGACGTTACATGTTACTATTACTGTCGTGACACATTTTGCGGATTCAATTTGCCAACTCCCTTGTGTTACTCAACACCTAGTACGCTCCCTCAACCTCTATTTCTTCCTATCTCCCTCTCCCTTCATTCGCTCTTCCTCCCTCCCACGACCCTTCTTCTTGCATCTCCTTGTCACGTGCATGGCCGCGATGCCACGGCTTGTCATGGCAGCATTGGAGCTTCAGTCCTTGTGCACAATCCTCGATGCACCCACATTTCTACCTTCCCGACGGTGACTTTTGTGCACAGGAGAAATAGGTGTCAGTTGAGCCGTCCAGTTACTATTTGAGCTCCGTCCTTTTCAGACAGCACAATTTGAGGCAAGTATTCTACTATTCTTTACCACTAGATTACTCTTTGTCTATATTGAGGGAATTGGGGTGGATTGGTCGCGATACGTAGACATTATTACTTGCCTATAGATCAAATGGCTTTCTTTGGATTTAGTACTTGATTTTAACGACCAGGGGATAGTTTGGTATGGCGACAGCTGTTTTTACGATGGCCTCATAGGATCCAGTGGTATTGAACCCGGGCTTGTGTGGGTGAAATGCTGTCGAGAGGCTTTTTGAGGGGGAATTGGACCATCCTACTCGACAGGTTTGGCTTCATTAGTAGTGTATATTTTGACTATAGGTTGTCAAGTTTTGAGGATCGATACTGTGGTATTATGTGGAAATGGCAGTCGAGCTTGGTGTGAAGGAAGTCACCGGAGGTTCTATGGAAAAAATCATGCTCTCCCGCTCTTGCACTTGAGTTATGGATGTAAGTCGAAAGTGGTTAACTTTGTTCGATCTGAAATACCGAGTGGTTGGGAAGATCGCAGATGCTGCCACACAAACTAACAGCGTCTTGGGGTAGTGTTAGGGATGTGCATGGTCGGAGGTATTTTATGTGTGCGTTATTTTGCTATCTATCAAGAGTTGGAAGGGGGCACTTAATCGATAACTTTGACCTCAACAAGCTACCTTGTCTTCATGTTTTTTTGTGTGTTGATTGCTCTATGTTGCTCTTGATTCTTGCAGTGAATATTTCTTTATATATTGTCGGCCTTAAAGCCTGCTATTTAGCTATTCATAAATATTCTATTGCTGGGTTATTCGCACTCGCCTTGTTGTCATGTTGTTTTTTCTCAGTATCTATCTAGGTTTGACGACCGTTCCTCAGCACTTCACACCTTTGCATTATGGTGCCTCTCGTGTGTTTCAAGAGTTCCTGGACGATATCTGGTGGGCCTCATTCTCGGTATGCACATATCGGGAATGTCCCGTACGCCTATCATCTATGAGGTGGGGACTCTCCCCTTTAAGGCCAATGAGTCAGGTGTTTCCATGTAAGTTTAATTGTTTTTTTTTTTTTTGGGCAAGCACCGTAGGGGTAGGATCACTGTCCCCTCTTCCCTTCATTGGCATCTCTTGCTATAATAGTAGCAGCGCGCAATAATGAACCACGAAGGTTACGAGTTTAGGATTGGGCAAGGAAGCGTTTAGGCCAGTAGGGTTTTTGAGAGGGGGGAGCACGCCAGTTACTTTTTGATTGTACTGTGAGATGTGTAGATTTGGTGATGGATGATATGGTGGTGCTGGATTACGTCGTGGTTGGTATGTCATATCGGAAGTAGATGTCCTTCCCTTTTGATTTTCTCCTCCCAGAGTACACATTTATTTACAAGTTGAGGTATATCTACTATGTTTATATGCA
The DNA here is from genome assembly GCA_019149425.1 of Psidium friedrichsthalianum. Lineage (NCBI taxonomy): Eukaryota > Viridiplantae > Streptophyta > Magnoliopsida > Myrtales > Myrtaceae > Psidium > Psidium friedrichsthalianum. The sequence continues at coordinate 15,158 of JAGVVM010001176.1, read as the reverse complement.
TCAACTTTAAAGTTGTTTTGTTGTAAAACGAAGTCTTGCTTATTAGTGGTTTGTTGTTACCCACATATGCTACAAGTTAGTGACCTATAAGGCCATACCCCTTTAGCGTACTGCCATTTGTTTTGTATGCACTTTATGTTTCCGTATGGCTGATGCCTTATTTTTTATTTTATCAAGCTTCCGCATGTCTTATATATATGAGATTAAATAGAGCACGTAATGCAAGTTAAGTAGGTGGCGAGGCTTGAGTCATATTAATGGTATCAAAGTCGAGTCATTGGAAGTAATAAGGTGTTACTAGTGGATTAAGGGTTTGGCAGGTGAGTACGTGTTTAATTTACAAGTTCATGGTGATTTGTGTTGTTCAGGATAGCAGTAGCTTATGCTATTTATAAATAACAAGTTTGTTTTGATCACTGCTTAAAGATTGATGACTACTATTGTGTTACTAAAGTCAATAGCGGGGTGATCAATAGACACATTAACTGGTAGTCGGTATAGTGAAAATTAAGCTACAAGTACATGAGGCTATTGAGTTTGGTTTATTTCTAAGGCTTAAATGTGGGTGGCTTGGTGGTTAGCCCGTGTATGATTGTTTTAGATACTAATTATGATGGATGACTGATGTTTGTGGATTATATGAATTGATCAATGTTGGCATGTTGATGGTTTTAAAGTCAATTTTCATCGAAAGGCGCCTGCATATCAATGTAAGTTCATAAGGAAGCGAATGATCTTCATGAAGGAATGGGAATTAGGCATGAATTTATGCCAGTGCTTGAGGGTTTAGTCATTCATTTTAGGATGATGGGCAGTTGATGTATACTCTTACCGATGATTTTGTTGGACTTGATAAATCTCGAAATCACAGGGATACCTACACCCGTGATAATAGTATGACAAGTCGAGTATGGGACTCTTTTCGTAGGTGTTGACTTGGGGATGAACCAGACAAATTTGATGGGTCCTATCCTATAATACTTGGTCTTTTATGATGGCGGGACGTGTCATTGGGAGAAGAGGTCTAGTGTAAAAGCGGCTCTTGATAAACTTCTAAGATGTGACTTGAGACAGGAATGAACTAACCATAGCATTGACAAATGGTGAGTATAGTATTAGCTAAGTCAAGATGGAATTGGCATCAAGCATGACAGAAGTTGAGTCCATCCACCATTGTAGGATGATCTACTTGGACGGTTTGCCTGTTGTATGTGTTCGATGTTGGTGAGTCTGTTGGTGAAACCATATGAATTGGCGAGTTGTGTGAATGACATAGTGATGTTGCCAGTTGAATGTGTGAACTATTAAGGACAAGGATGACCACATGCAATGGTTAAGATAGCAGATGTGGCAATTGAAGAAATAGTGATCAAAGTGGTGCATCGAAAGCGTAGTATGGCAATGTACTATAGTGTGGTATTGAAGTTAAAGAGTTTGAGGATTATACTTGGTGAGATAGCAATCATAAGCGTCCCATATTTTGATAAGGAGGGAGCAAAGGTTGAAATTTCTTGGACAAATTTTCTAAAGTGGGGAGAATTGTAACAACCTGAATTTTCCAGCTACTCAAGTTACTAGTGGATTAGTGTGCTCATTGGACTCCAGTCTATAGTAAATGAGATTTGAGTGGATTATTTTGATCTATAATATATTTTTGGGAGCACTATGTATTTAATTTGGACCCCATAGAGCTGAATTTGTGTGAAATTGGGACAATCAGGTAAAGTACATGACATGTTTGATGCGAGTGTGACATGTGTCACGCTGATGATACATGGTAGCAAGGGCTTGTCACTTGGCAACCCCCTTAGGTGACTAAGCCCCTAAAATTGATTCCCCTCCCCTCTATTTCTTCCCATCTCCTCCCCTTCCCTAACACAGCTCCTTCGTTGTTTCTTCTTTGTGGACATTGCCGAAACTCCTCCTCCTTTCATACGTGGCTGGTGACGCCATAGCTCTTTGATGACGACCCTTGGAGCTTTAAGCCCCCATGCACAGTCCTCACATCACCTAATTCTCTCTTTCCCGATGGTGACTCTTACGCGCACAAGCAAGAATAAGGTATCGTTGAGCCATCCGAGCTGTGATTTGAGCTTTATCTCCTCATATGGCAATATGAGGTAATAGTCTACTATTCCTTATTGCTAGATTAACTCTTGTATGCGAATTGGAAGGTAATCGGTATGGATTAGTTGCGAGATGTATCAAAATGGAATTATCCTTGTATAGTGGATCAAATGGCTTGCATGTTGGATTTAGTAATTGAATTTGAGTGTTGCGGGGATGGGTAATTGGTATATGAAGACAGATCCTAGATGCCATTATCAAAAACGAAGTGAATTGAGCACGAGTCATGTGTAGAGAAAGAGCTATCGAGAAGGCTTTTGAGGGAATTGGACCATTTTCTCTGCTCGACATGTTTAGGCTTCATTAGAAAGTTGTAAATTTTTTAGTATAGATGGTTGGGTTTGAGGATCGATAATGGTGTCATTATCTTGAATGGAAGTCGAGGTTGTAGTACGAAGGACGTTCTCATGAGTTTCTATGGAAGTAGTCATGCCTCTCCGCACTTGCACGCAAGTTAAGGATGGAAGTAGAAAGTGGGTAACTTCGTTCGATTTTGGCATAACAAGTGGTCTGGGAAGATTGTTGGATACTGTCACAGAATTAAGGGAAAGGTTGGATTGGGCAGTGATTTGGGAGGTCATCTCGAGGTGTGATGACGTGTTCCATTATTTTGCTATCTATCAAGAGTAGAAAGAGGTAGGCACCGATAGGCCTCGAACTCATAGCTGGCTTGTCTTCATGTGTTTTTTTGTTGATTTCCGCATGATGCTCTTAATGCATTTCATTGAAGATTTATTAGATATTATGGCCAAAGGGCTATTTAAGCTATTTGGAATAGTATATTCTATTTGTTGGGTTTTTTGGAACTCCACTCTTGTTATTGATGTTACTTTCCCTCAGTATCTCTAGCTCAAACACACATCTACCTCCCCACTAGGTCCTTTTCCCATTATGCGTGCCCACACTCGCTCCAAGCATTGTCACTTCACACAACTCCTGGATGATAACTAAGTGAGCCACATTCTCCACACCCACATATCTGGGAAGGTTCATACGTCTATCATCTCTGTGTGGGACCCCCCATAGGGCGAGCGGAGCATGTGTTCCATGTACTACCATCATGCGGAGCACGATAGAGGTAGGGCACAGGTTAGGAGCGGATGAACACCACCCTGCTCTCCCTTGTGGGCGTCCTCAGCGACATAGGAGCATCATAGTAATGACTTAGAGGAGGTTACAAGTTAGGACTGGCAAGTGGTGCGGGCGAGTAGGGTTTTGAGCTAGGGAGCATGACAATTACTTTTTGACTAGTGCTGTGAGATGTGTAGATATCGTGGTAGACGAGATAGTGGTGCTAGAGCATGTTAGTGGTGGTAATGTCAGTATTTGGGAGCAGATGTCCTTCCCTTTTGATTCCTCCTAGAGTTACATTTTTTTTAAAAGTGATGTATATAAACCTGCTAATTATATATAATATATATATATATATATATTATATAATATAGAAGTCTTTGGCTACGAGTGGTTTGTTGTTACCCCATGTGCTACAGACTAGTGAACTTATAAGGCCACACCCCTTTAGGTGTGTTTGTGTTTGTTTTGTATGAACTTGTATTTTTGTATGGCAGTTGATTTTCTTATTTATTTAGCAAGCTTCTGCCTGTTTCTATATAAATAATATCGAATTATTAAGCAGAGCATGTAAGTAAGTTAAGCAGGTGGCGAGGCTTGGGTCGTCATAGAATATTTAGAGCGGGTCATTGGAGTGATAAGGTGTGTTATAGATGAAGTGCTTGGAAGGCATATATGTGTTTAAATTACAAGAACATGTGATTATGTTTTTCTGGATTGGTAGTACTTATACTACTTGTTAAATAAAAAGTTTTGTTGATCATTGCTTCAGGATTGATGATTACTATTGTGTTACTGAATTAGAGCAGGGTGTTCAATAGCAGATTAAACGGTAAGTTGAATGGTGAAAATCAAGCTATAGGTAAGCAAGGGCTAATTGAGGTGCACTTTTAAGCTTGAAATGTGGTGGCTTGGTGGTTAGCCTTCTATGACTGATTGTGGACCACAGAATTATGATGGATGACTAAAGTTTGTGATTATAGTAATAAATCATATGGCATATTGATGGTTTTAGATGTTGATTTTCATCTAAAGGTCCGGATATCAGTGTGAATTTTGCAAGGAAGAGAATTATCTTCGTGAAGATTAGGCATGAATTTATGTTTGTGCTTTGGGGTTAGTCATTCATTTTGGGATGATGGGCTAGTTGATTATATAATATTACATGATTTCGTGGACTTGACACTGTGAAGTAACATGAGATACCTAAGAAGTGTGAGACTTGGCGCAAGACCAAGTCGAGTAGGACTCTCTTTGTAGGTGCGTGACTTGGGATGAACTAGTAGACCTGTAACTACATAGTCTGTTGAGGGCGGAGAGTGATCGCCAGGACAAGAGGTCTAGTGCAAAGTGTGGTTCTTAGCAAGCTTATAAGATGTCAACGAGGATAGGAACGAATCAAGTCATACATTGAAAAATGTGAGTATAGGTATTGGTTAAGTCGAGATGGAATTGGCATCGAGGTTAGTAGAAGTTGAGTACATCTATCACCACAGGACTATGTAAGTGGATGGTCTACTTAGTTATATATTTTGGACATTGGTGAGTCCGTTGGTCAAGCCGCATGGATTGACGAGTTGTGAGAATGGCACAATGATGTTGATAGTCAGATGTATGAACTATTAAGGTTGGGGATGACCACATGCAATGATTAAGATTGCGAGATGTGGTAATTAAAGAAATAAGTGATCAGAGCGGTGCAATGAAAGCATAATACGGCCATGTACTGTAGTGGGGTATTGAAGTTAAGAGTTTGAGGATTATACTTGGCGAGATAACGACTATAAGGGTCCTATATTTTGATAAGGAGAGAGCGAAGGTTGAAATTTTGGGGATGAAATTTCCTAAGATGGGGAGAATAGTAACGACCTGAATTGTCTAACCTTTAACTTACGAGTGGATTAGTGTGCTCATTGGACTTGAGTCTATAGTAAACAAGATTTGAGTGGATTATTTGACCTAATAATACTTTTGGGAGCACTATTTATTTTGGACCCCGTACAGCTAAATTTGTACGAAATTGGGACAACTAAGGAAAAGAATGTCACATGTCATGCGACGGTGACAAGCGTCAACACCAGTGACACATGGTAGCAAGGGGCTGCAACTTGGCAACCCCTTAAGTGACTCAGCCCCTAAGAATCGACTCCCCCTCCCCTCTTTTTCTTCCCATCTCCTCCTTCTCTATTCATTTTCTCTTCCTTCCGTTCCCCAATGACACCTCCTTCTTCTCTCTTCTTTGTGGACACTATCGAAGCTCTTCCTCCTCTTGTGCGTGGCTAACGACGCCGTAGCTCGTCAATGGCAGCCCTTGGAGCTTTAATCCCTTGTGTATAGTCCTCAACGTCAACCAATTCTCCCTCTATCTTGACGGTGACTCTTGTGCGTACAAGCAAGAATAAGGTGTCGGTTGAGCCATCTGAGCTATGATTTGAGCTCCATCTTCTTGTACGACAATTTGAGGTAATTGATTTACTATTCCTTATCACTATATTAACTCTTGTCTGCGAATTAAGGTAATCGGTGTGGATTGGTCGCGTGACGTGTTGAAACAAAATTATTCTTGTATAGTAGATCAAATGGCTTGCATGTTGGATTTAGTAATATAATTTGAGCGTCACAAGGACGGATAGTTGGTATGCGAAGGGTCATTGTTGATGCCGTTGCTGGAATGAAGTGAATCGAGCACGACTCTTATGTGGGGGAAAGGCAGCCGAGAGGCTTTTGAGGGGAATTGGACCACTCTTGCTTGGCATGTTAGGCTTCATTAGGAAGTTGTATATTTTTGACTATAGGTGGTCGGGTTTTGAGGATCGATGATGGTGGTCATTGTTGTGGAAATGGAAACCGAGGTTTTAGTACAAAGGAAGTTTGGCTAAGTTCTATGGAATTAGTCATGCCTTCTTGCACTTGGCACGTGAAGTTAACGATGGAAGTAGAAAGTGGTAGCTTGATTTGATCTAGAATAACAAGTGGTCTGGGAAGATTGTGGACGTTGCAACACGAACTAAGGAAGGGTCAGATTGGGCAGTAATTTGGGAGGTCATGGTTTGAGTATTACGACATGTTCGTTATTTTGCTATCCATCAAGAGTCGGAATGGGCACGTACCAATAGGCCTCAACCTCATAGTTGCCTTGTCTTCATGTGTTTGGTTGTTGATTTTCTCCATGTTGCTTTTGATGTGTTTCATTGAATATTTATTTAGATATTGTGGTCTAAAGGGCTGTTTAACTGTTCAGAATATTATTCTATTTGCTGGGTTCTTTGAGCTCACCCTTTTTCTTGATGTTGTTTTTCATCATTATCTAGTTGTGTTGACTCCTCCTCCCACTAGGTCCTTTGGCCATCATGGAGCCACGATGTGTTTCAAGAGCTCTTGGACGATATCTAATGAGCCGCATTCTACATGCCCATGTATTGGGAAGCTTTGTACGTCTATCATTTGTGAGGTGGGACCCCAGTAGGGTGAGTGGAGCATGTGTTCCATGTGACGTATCATTGGGAGCACGGTAGATAGGTAGGACCACTCCACTCTTCCTTCATTAGCGTCCTCAATGACAATAGTAGCAGTAACAGTAACGAACAGCAGGATGTTACGAGTTAGAACGGGTAGGGCGTATTGGCTAGTAGGGTTTTGAGATGGGGAGCACGATAGTTACTTTTTCACTAGTGCCATGAGGTGTGTAGATATGGTGGTGGACGAGATGGTGGTGCTGGATTATGTCGGTGGTGGCAGCGTTAGTCTTTGGGAGTAGAAGTCCTTATGTTTTGATTCCTCATAGAGTACGTGTTTGTTTTAAAAGTTGATGTACATATACCTTCCTATATATATATTTTGTGTGTATAAAGAAGTCTTTGGATACGTGGTTTGTTGTTACCGTATGTGGTACATATTAGTAAACTTATAAGGCCATATCCCTTTAGGATTGCCTACCATTTATTTTGTATGCACATGTGTTTTCGTATGGCCACCGATTATTTTTGATTTATCAAACTTATGCATGGTTCTATATATATAATATTAGATTAAAGTAGAGCGTGTAAAGAGGTTAAGCGCGTGGCAAGGCCTAGGTCGTCACAGGTCTGTTGGTTGAATCAACTTCATGAGCTACTGAGTGGGTTCTCCTTTCTTAAATTCTCTACGGATAGGTAAATAGTTGTTACAAGATCCATTCTATCTTTTTTCTCTGATAGATGATCATAACATCATCTGGATTCTAATCCTATCGAGAGGTCCACTAGATATCAAAAATCGTTAAAGAAAGAATAAGATATTGCTTTGGTCCCTTCCAGGCGGCCAAAAATAAGGAACTAGTTAATATGTTCAAGATAGTTAAGTATTACAAAATGCCTTCTCAATCCATCCTATTTCATCATCTTCAAGATGTGATATGGTTTCGAATGATGAACAAGATACGCAGTTCGCATAAGATTTCATTCTTGAACAAAAATATAATTTTTGATTTATTTCATATGTTCCATTAGCAGAACAAAGGGATACACCTTACACCACGATTTTGTCCGTACTAAATGCGTTAGATTCGATTCGAAGTCCAAAACAAAATGGAGAATTGTAGGACTAACCTCGTTTGACCTAAAAATTATAAAGGTGTTCGTGTATACAAGCCTCTTATGAATAAATTATTTTGGACAAAGTTTCTTAAAGTTCTTGAGAGAAGCTCTATCTCATCTTCAAGGGAAAGAAGAACATCCGTGTAGGCATGGGTATGACTATTATGCGTTACATAGCAGAAGAACTCATTCTTAAAGCTCTTTGAAACACTATGCACGATTTTACCTCATTCGTCTATACAAGCCTCTTAAAGTTCTTCTCATATGCAATTTTTCTCTAGGAAAATTGTCCAAGAAGTCTTTTTGCCAATTTAGTCCTAAACTTTTTAATTTTGTCAATTAAGTTCTTAACTTTTTCCTTTTTTTCAATTGAGTTCATCAGGTCAATTTTGATTGAAAATTATTGACGTGGATGCTAACCGTCTTACATAGCATGATTAGCGCTGATGTGGACAATTTTAATGATATTTTAATACTTTCTTGAATTTATTATTCGTTATTTTTTCCTTCTTTGCTTTTTTTTCCTTTTTTTCCTTTTTCCCTTTGCCTCCCTCTCAATGGCCGCCCTCACATATTTGTGCTTTGTACGTGTTGGAGAAATGGTTACCATTCTACAACGATTGAATGAATCAATCTACGGTTAAAATTGATTATGTATATTCTCATTATTTTTTCCTTTCATTGTGCATATGTTGTATTATATATTGTCTTGTACATGTATAGAGATTCAAGTTCAAGGAATCCAAATAGACAAACTTCCCAACTTCGTCTTTTTCTTCATTTCGTGTCATGGTATCAGAGCCTACGTTTCTGGCCTTGCTTCTGCAATTTTTTTGATTGCCCCCTGTTTCCGTCATTCTATCATCGTTATTGTAAAAAAAATACCAATTTGCAAAACAAGGTTATCCATACGGTGTCGGAATCAATATTTGAGCAATTCTCTACAAAGAAAAATCATTTTTCTTTATTGCTACCATGCCGAAAAATCAGTCATCAATGCCTGAGAAGAACCAGACTTCAGAAGAATTAACTTTGGACGAAGTACCTTGTTCACTTCCACATTTAGACCCTCCCCTGGAGTAATCCATCCAAACTCAACCCATTCAGTGGCATCCTATTTCGATCCAGCCAAGCCAAGGACAACCTATCTCGAGTCAACCAATCCAGTGGTTGCCGATCTAGGTTCCGCCTAACTCAGCCTCTAGGTAAGGATGGTTCCTACTGGGTCAGGGACTTGAACAGGGTACAATGGGTTTGGGAATAAATCCTTACCCAATTCTCCAACCTGGGTTCACACCTTACCCGATTTTTGCCACCAATGGTGGAGTAGATCCCGGCAACTCTCTATACACCTCCACGGCCGATGGGCCGAAACTGCGGTTCATCACCCAGCAACTCTCCCGTCCCCAAAGTTACTCAATATGGTCTTAAGCTTTTCCGCGAGTCCTAGTCATGAAGGATAAAGACGGTTTCCTTGACGAAACTGTTCCGCTTCCAACCGACGAGCGTTTAGCATGACATTGGAAGAAATGCAATCAACTTGTCCAAACATGGATCGAAAACTACAAAAAAAAAAAAGTTTTAGCAACGACATTTGCCACGAAAATTTTAGCAAAATTCATCGCTAAATGAAGTTGCCAAATTTTCATTGCCAATTCGGCGTCGCAAAATTTAGAGATGAAAAATTTCAAATTTCGTCGTTAAATTAGCAACAAATTAAAATTCATCCCTAATTTGCGATGCACTCTATTCATGGAAAATTCGTCGCAAATCAATTCGTGGCAAAATTCATCGCTAATTAGTTCGTGGCAAAGCTCGTCGCAAATCAGTTCGTGGCAAAATTTGTCGCAAATCAATTCGTGACAAAATTTTTCGCTAATTAGCGATGGAGGTTTAGCAGCAACATTTGCCACGAAAGTTGCGTCGAAAATAGCAACAAAAATAATTTCGTCGCCAACTCGGTTACAAAATTTAGTGACAAACTCCGCGACAAATATTGTTTAGGGACGAATTTAGCAATGAATTTTTATTAATTCTTTAGTGATGAACTCCGTGACGAGTATTGTTTAGGGACAAATTTAGCGACGAATTTTTATTAATTCTTTAGCGAGGAACTTTGCGACAAATATTGTTTAGGGACGAATTTAGCGACAAAATTTTATTTTTGCAACGAACTTTTATTATTTGTGATCGTATGATAAAATCATTTCTTTTATTTTTCAATTTTAAATCTAATCAAAAGAAAAATTAATTTCTAGAATTTATATTTAACATTGATTAAGCACTTAATAACATTCAAAATATTATAATAATATGAAAATGAAGTACATTCATCTACATTTCCCACAAGAATGACATAAATATTTTTCTTTATAGTACACATTGTTGACACCTAATTTTTAATCACCTTTTCTCTTTAAAAAATTAATAGAAAATTCATAAAATTCATAAAATTAAAAAAATCAACTTTGTGGACTTTCGCCAAGCCTAGGGAACCAATTTTGTAAAATAAAATAAAATTTCATATTTTCAGTATTTTCCTACATTTTATTTTTTTAAATAATTTCATAGAAAATCAAGAAAAAAATAAGAAAATTAAAAAATCAACTTTGAAAACCTTGGCCAAGCCTAGACAGCCAATTTTGAATAAAAAATAATTTTTCATATTTTTCGCATTTTTTTAAATATTTTTTAGAAATTAGAAAAATATTTGAAAATTTATTAAAAAATAGCATTTGAGGCCAAAAAATATATAAAAAAATAGTTAGCATTTTTATTTTAATTTTATCTTCATTTTGACCAAAAAAATCTATAAAAAGTAATTTGGAATTGGGAATTACTTTGTTAATCTTATTTTCAGATTAATTGAAAAAATTATAGAAAATTTGTTTTAGCTCTATAATTTTTGATTTTTTTCATTTTTGGAGTCGTGACATTGTCCTCTAATAGTCTAAATTTTTCAATGGCCTGATGGTGTATTTTTTCGTTATTGCGTTCGATTTTTCAAATTCAATTTATCATTTGACAGGTCTCTCTCTCTGCGGTTTTATTCATTCCATTCTACCCACCGAGAGGGAAACCTCGGTCAAGCTTTCTCGTAAAAGTTGATACTCGATTCGCAAATGACAAACTGGAGTCGTCTAAGCGCGTCGAACTATTGTGGCAAGCTTTCCACTGAAAGGAGAAAAGGAGCCAGCTAAAAAACAGAAAGTGCTCAAGAAGTGGACACGATGGGCAAAGGTATCGGCCAACTAAAAAGAAAAGAAGGCTCATATATGAAAAAAAAAAGAAAAAAGGAGAGTCCACTAGCTGCATGGGATTCTTTTTCGGTTCAGTGGGGGATAGAGGGGAATAAAATAATAATAATGTGAGGAGACCCAAAAGATAGAGAAGAATTGCCCTCTTTCATTTTTCTGATGCATATTTTATTGCTTCCTCAAATCCTTCAAGGCCTGGGAAGATGATCACAAAGGGGGGCACGGTGATGATGATTAAAAAAAAAAAAGAAGAACTCGTGGAAGACACCATCAGTTGAGAGAGAGAAAAGGCACTCTCTATCCCTCAGAGACTTTTTGGGAATCATTGTCACTATCATCCCTCTTCAATGGGGGGAATAAACAAAAAAGGAAAAGCAAGGAAGGTTGGCGGTGGCTCCTGTGTTGTTCTAAAGGATTTTGGAGAAGAGACTGAGGGAGGCCATGTCATTTTGGAGTATGTGAAGTCACACTGAGAATTTCTGCTCAACTATGAGGGAGATGGTGGCTTATCGTCTGATGCCCGATTCTGTTGGTAAAAATGGGACGTGTTCAGACAGCATTTGAGTATTATTTGGGTACGTTATTCTAGTTCAGCTATCGCAAAGACACCCCCACCTCCACCATGTAAGAATTTGCAGCCAAATGGACCAAACTTGAGCGCACTTGGCGCCGATAGCTCCCCTCCCTGAGGTCAACCGTAAACTCAACAATTTAAGCCCCCTGAAGAAAGTTTGTAGATGAAGTAAAATTGTGAAAGATATCAGGAAAGTTATTTTCTGATTTTGGTCTACGATGAAGTACAAGACTTGCTGGAGAGGTAGGGACAAATGCAACTACAATTGCAACATCAGTTGTTGGAAATGGTGCTAGCAACTCCTCTGAGTGTCTTGGATGTTCAAAACCAAGTTTTGTGGCACTCCGAGCTATGACCATCCGAAAAGGATAGTCATGGGCCAGTGAGAACTATGATGAAGGTGACATTTCTGATCAAGTAATGATTTTCTGATTTTTCTTGAATTGATGAGTTAGAAGAATCTTATTGCATCATATTTGCATAAGAAAAGGCATGCTCTATCACTCTAATGGTAAGAGAATGGGCATGGTTTTGCTTTGAGTTTTATCAATTAAACGACCATGATCTTGGATGGTCCACATGTTCATGGGTCTAAAGACGGTTTTGAATTTAGAAGGTTTTCCTAGTGAGTATGAAGCATACTCATCTGTGCAGCCTTGGCATTCGTTAGAACCGAAATAAGTCATTGTTACTCCTGTTGGATCCATGTGTTGCGAGGTGTCTAAGCAAGAATAGTTTGAATTTTTGTTGTTCGGTGTATTAAAATTTTGTATTATGCGAATTAGTTGGAACTTAACAAGGGCTGTGAACAAATATTCTCAAACTATCATAATAAGTTGTCAAGAAGTATGGAATAGTGGTTGTTAAATTTGGATATCACGCTTGAAGTAGTGTGGGATTACAATCCAATCCCTTAATGGAAGCATCCTGAATGAAAAAAAAAATGGATGAATAAGTGCCCACTTAAGAATTGGAACATGATCCAGCCCCTATGATCCCATGGTTGCCTCTCAACATGCATAGACAATTATAACTTTCTCTAACTTTTGATTTCCATTATGCTATGCCAACGCTATTACATGTCATTGACTCTGCTGCCGTGTTTTTTTATGTGTTTTATGGTCATGTTCTCGTGATTCTCCATGCCGGCCATGGACGGACATAATGAGTCGGTCGGAGCGGCTGCTTGTCTTTTGATTATGCTCACTTCATGTCAAGCTCCACCATGGAAAAGAATTCGTGAAAGATCCGTGTGTAGTTGGGAACAATGCTCTTGATCAAATGGTGTAGGCTGCAAGTGCATCTGCTGAACTTCGGACAATCAAGCAGTTTGAACAAACCCTGCAAGAACATGAGGTGAATTTGATAATCGAAAGTTACAACCCACCTGTTTTGTTCAGAGCACCTTGAATTAAGGAGAGAGCTATTGACTCTTCAAATCTTTAGAAGCAGGCCTTTATTCATAAGGATATCCCCTGTCTCGGGTGTGCTAACGTAGTCAGTCCATCGATTATAGATTATCGCCGCCCAAACATGCTGGATACACCAAGCAATAAATGGAAGCTAAGTGTTCTTTTTTTTTTTTTTTTTTTGATGCAAATTAACACAGATTTCCTACCTAACTTTCACTATATTTTATGTTGGGCAATAGCAGTTCTATGTCAACAGTGAATCCTACGGAAGTGAAAAATTGGTCTGGACAAGCTCCTAAGCCGTAGAAATTTCTTAGCTAATCTGTCTTCGAGCTTTGCTTGAATTGTCGAATTAATTTGTTGCATCTTTAGTTTAAAAGATCCAACCAGATCGTAGTAGGCTTTGCCTCCTACTTGGGGTGTAAAGATCTCTTGTATTCTACTTTCTGTAGTTTAATTTCACATCATCGAATTCCAGAATTGGTTGGCCGAGCCACCTGCTGGAGGTTCTTTATTTACTGCTTTCTGTACTCTACTTTCTGCAGTTTAATTTCCACACCATCGAATCCCAAAATTGGTAGGCCGAGCCACTTGCTGGAGGTTCTTTATTTACTGCTTTTTATACTCTATTTTCTGCAGTTGATTTCCACACCATCGAATCTCAAAATTGGTAGGCCGAGCCACCTGTTGGATGTTCTTTATTTACTACTTTTGTATTCTATTTCCGTAGTTTAATTTCCACACCATCGAATCCTAAAATTGGTAGGCCGAGCCACCTGCTGGAGGTTTTTTATTTACTGCTTTCTATACTTTATTTTCTGCAGTTTAATTTCCACACCATCGAATCCCAAAATTGGTAGGCCGAGCCACCTGCTGGAGGTTCTTTATTACTACTTTCTATACTCTATTTTCTGTAGTTTAATTTTCACACCATGAATCCCAGAATTAGTAGGCTGAGCCACCTGCTGGAGGTTCTTTATTAATGCTTGCAATTTAATTTCTACACTATCAAATCCCAGAATTGGTAGGTCGAGCCACTCGCTGAGGTTCTTTATTTACTGCTTTCTGTGCTCTATTTTATGCGTTTTGGTTTCTACATTATTAAACCTCAGATCGCGGTAGGCTCTGTCTCCTACTTGGCGGTGTAAAGATTTCATATATTCGGTTGACTGGTTTTGTATATGTATATCATATCCGTATATCATGTGCGCATGTCATGTACGTACGTCGTATTCGTATTGTTATTAATTCATCTATATTCATCCAAGAAAAATTCAGAAGAATCTCAAAATTAGGAAACGGGCATTTCGACTGGCCAATCCTATTTTTGATGGTTTATTCGCATGTCGCGTCTGCATATTCGCATTCACATATCATGTACGGATGTCCACGTATTCATGATTGTGTACACATGCTACATTGTATGTCCATGTACGCATGTCGCGTTCGTACGTCCACGTACGTATGTCGTGTTCGCATGTGTATTCATGGTCTTCGTATCTACATCTCGTACTCATGCGCCTTCGAATTCGCATGTCGTATTCGCACGTCTTCATATCTGCATGTCGTATTTGGACGTCTTCGAATCCGCATGTCATATTCATATGTCTTCGTATCTACATAATCGTATTCTTATGTATTCGTATCCGCCTGTCTGTATTCGTATACCTACATACACATGTCCACGTACGTATGTCGTTTCTGCATGTCTGCGTTCGTATGCCGCATCCGCATGTCTACGTTCGCGTGCTGTATTTATATATCCATATTTATATACTGTTTTTGCGTGTCCACATTCGTATATAACATACATTCACGTTCGTATGTCATATTTGTATATCCATACTCGTATATTTTGATTGCATGTCCGCGTTCGCATGTATACGTTCGCGTGTCTATATTCGCGTTTTGTTTGTTGATGCACCCATTATCATCTATGCATTTCATCTAAAAAGAGAAAATACAAAAGAGATCACCTCACTGGAGCCTTAAGAGTAAACTAAGCCTGAGTTGCCAAATTAGGATATCTATGGAATTAAGGTACCGAAATGGCATTAATTTTTAATTAATTAGTGTAACCAAGTCATCGATTTCATAATCTTTGATTCGTAGAAGTAATTTAGTTCTCCTGTTAATTTATTTT
>JAGVVM010001175.1:0-50113 GCA_019149425.1 Psidium friedrichsthalianum | reverse complement strand
AAGACGAAATATTAAATTGAGCATGAAGAATTTAGACTTGATTTTGATACCATGTTAGTGTTTCCAATGCAAAAGCTTTGAGGTGTTAGGTAGAGAATATATGCTGCAAGCAAACCCATTAAATAGGTGATGTAGGATATTTTAACAATTGTAATGCAGGCCTAACAATTTTACCTTTTAAATGGTTAATTTGCAACCATATGTTCTCTCTAGCTTTGATATGGAAATGCAATATGTGCTTATTCTCCATAGAACAGCAATATGATTATCGAATTGTTAATCAACCAACATGAATCATTGTTTGTCGATGAAGACCTGCTACATTTTCCTTGACCTAAAATGATGCTACCATCTGGTTAATGGTGAAAATAAAAGCTTTTATGTGTAATCAAATTATAATGTTTACTGGCAGAACCCCAAGTAGAGAATATTACAGAAAGAACACTGTTGTGCATTCAGAGATTTCATACCACCATCCACAACTTTCTACAGGATAGGCCATCCACTAGGAAGGCACGACCATGACAGATCGCTGAACTATGGCCACATTAATAGTGAGAAACTACCTGAATCATCTTTTAACAATTTGAGTAAGCTAGCATAGAAGCAGAAGAACTAACAACTTTAATAACTTTGTTCCTTGATTTATTTTTCCAGCTTACCATTGGTTTTTGGTGAATAGAACACAAAAACATCCCGCCTTTCTAAACAGCAGATTGTCACAAGTTCACAGTAGCATGGAAACCCAGTTACTTCAACAAAGTCATTGTCACAATTATTGATAGTACAAAAGATGGTTCTTAGAATTTTTCTTTGGTAGGTGGGCCTTGGTGCTGTTCTTTTGACTGACTCTTTAGTCATTACTTTATTTTTTCCTCATTTAGTCATTAACTGACAATGACAAGAAAGACAATCCTCGTTGAACTTGAAAAAAACAATAATTGTACATGCAACATCGGGCTCCACAATTAAGAAATAGCAGTCTTTAAATTATAATTGAAAACTGCAATTTCAGTGATGTAAACTTCACAAGAAAGAAATGGTGACCAAAAAAAACATTAACTTTGACTTTGAGAAACAAGAATCTTGCGAATATCAATTTTTTAATACTTGCTGTAAAAAAAATTTCTATTCAATTCTCTTAAGTGTGTTGATGCACCCCAAGAAGTGTACTTTTTCTCTAACTATCACGACACTATACCATATTAAGTGCTCTGCCTAAGAACACGCTTCAGTGAAATTAAGTCGAGAATGATAACTGAATCCAAGGACAAATGAGACAATTAGTACTTACAGAAATTAAACACAGCAGATTACTTCTAATCAGATCTCCAACATAATTGCAAGTGCAATCAATTACCTTCACTGCTACCTATCGAAATTTGTTAGAATGTCCAACACAAAATCTTGAGTTAATAGGTGGAGCAAGACCATAAGGCCCATAGACACCCCATAAACAAGCAATGTGAGACATTTAAACGCCCCCTCTACCAGGCAAACCGGATTGACAGTGGCATCGCAAATTGACAGAGGAGCCTCACACGCAAACTAAACCTAGGGCAAAACCTGGCTCTAACGCCATATTAGAATATCAAACACAAACTTAAGCTATGCAGGGACCCTACATGAATATGAGGCTCATTAAACCTCATATATAAGCAATGGGCATGGGATATTCGAATACGATCCATTGGTTCATATTGTTTAACTTTCTGACACCATTAGATTTGTAGGAAAACACTACAATAGCCCTATATAATTAAAACATCAACTCTATTTAAGCAACAACAGAAGTTAATTTATCCTATCATATTTGCATTTATGACCGTTATAGATGCCATCAGCTATTGGAAAGCCACTATGCCCGTACCCGCCACTGCTGCAGTACAAACGCTTCTACAACCACAACTGCAATTTAGAGCCTTGATGACAGGCAACTGGGGGAATGGGACAAAAAGAGCATCTTAGGAAAAGATTCACTCATCCTACCTCAAAGCGGTCAAGAAAAAACCCAAGCCACAGTCTATGAGCAACAATCTGTTCAACAGGATCACTTTCAGGCTGCGCTTCTGGTTCCCCTGGTGCAAGGTGAGGCCTAAGTCTGGCAGCAGGTCCACTGTACCTCTCTTCAGATGCAAAAAGGCCACGTTTCGTATCGATTGTCCACAACCATGCATCAACAAGCTCAGCTAAAACAAGAGATCCCAGTGTAGGTGCAGCAGAGACCAGCCAAGTCCAAATGAAAACACCAGTCTCCATGGCATCAGCAGTTGAGATATAGGCAGGACACCAGCAGAGAAGGCGCAAAAGTTGAGAGAAACCGTCAATGTTTGATTTTGAGTCAAGTTCCTGCAGATATATATGAAGCAATTAATTGCTATCTTGTTACTTCTCCTCATTTCTGAAATCAGTGATTCTCTATTCTTAATTATAAGATTATCTTGCAAATGAAGGAATCCAATTTATGCAAAAACCCAGATAAGAATGAGTATATCTGTACCATATTTGACAACAGGAAGGCTGTTGCCTGTGAACAAGTTTGGCGAAACAACGTCTTGTCCACTTCCCCACCTTTCTCAGCAACATTCACAAATTGCTGCAGTTGCTGAATGAATTTTGTAAGTACTACCTTGTCAAATGAATCAGTCTCAGGTGGCATCCGCTGAGTAAACACGCCTGACTTCAACCTCTGAATCCCAAAGCCCAATCCAAACCCTTGAGCTGCATTGCCCGTTTGAAATCCACCGATGCTGTTAAATAAATTTCTCATGCCAGTGATTTCCCCTGCATGATTGCACTTCACTGTTGCACTGACTATGCCAGTACTGAGCACCTCGAAATTGAAAGGTTCAGTCAACTTCACGTTTGCCCCAGATGCTGCTGCAGCAGCTGCCATGACTGAAGGGAGGTTTGCAGTTTGTATGCCAGTCCAATAGTCATTCTTACCCGTTCCAATCCTTATCTCAGATAAAAGAGATATAACATCAGTCGCAGGCCTTGATCTCTGCCATGTATTTGCTTTACAAAGCCTCTCCTAAGGTGGATGTGCAAATAAAGGGGAAAGTTTAGTAAAGACCAGACATAAGATATCAAGTTGCAACTACATACTTTAATGAAGTGCCTAGGATAAGGGAAGGAAAGAAAAAACAGGGCAACCAAGTCCTCAAGGTCAAAAAGGGACAACCACGGCTGCTGCAGCAACAGAGTCCCAGAATGAGCATCTAGAATGACTCAAGTGCTTTTGATTATTGGTACGATACTACCATCTGCCTCAGACCCTCCTCCCCCAATCAACTCTCCCTCCCTCCCACACACGCTCGCGCTCGCACACCAACATATCCAGATTTCTTAAGTATATTCGAACCCCTTTATGCCCATCAATGAGATCGGTCCTTCTGGATTAAAATGATATTTAACAGTTACAATAGGTAGTGGCTTCTCAAATTCTGACAAAGCTAATATATGATAGACAATTAATAAAATTTAAGAAACTTATTGAATATTGTATTGGCAATTGAATTCCTTTAGATGACTTTCAAATTTAGAAGAGAAGGCCAAGAGTCTGTATCTGGCCCAATAGGTATGCTCATTCTCTTGAAGTATCGATGCTAGGCAAATGCCATTCCTATTCAGATGGTTTTATATGAATCGTGAAAAACCATAAGCGTTCCCCGATTGATAGAATTAGACTTCCAAGAGCACAAAAATGCTTTTTCCTAATTGAGTAAACCGTTAATTTTCATTTGAATACTCTTGAAAGCTTTTTATTCTTTTGAATGATTTCAATATTCTTCACTTGTACATATAATGATATAGGTTAGTTACTGTAATTAAAGAAATTTGCATCCTTTAACTTTTCTATTCAATACACATCGCATTAATGCCATTATGAGGACAACCATTCTTTGACTTCAGTAGACCCAGACATGGATAATTGGTATGAGCAGCAGCAAAAAGTGTGTGGGATGAGATCAGTAAATAAAGTATGGACCAATAAATTGTCTTTTGAGAGCCAAATCTAGTCAAATTGATATTGATTAAACTGTTACAATCTATCTCTAAAACAGAACAATGGCATAGCGGCACTCCCTTAGTAAAACCTAAAAGAATCTTTTATCGTTCAAGGATAATGATAAGAAATACCCTCTAGCCTCCAGGTAAAGTAGGAGATTTTGCTATTTAACTAGTCATGCATACTAAGGTTTTGTATCAATACAGTGAAACTTATTTAAGGCGTGAAGAAATTGGAACTACGGTAGATTACACTTAGATACAGTCGAAATGTGGAGCCACCTCATCCATACAACCGCTAACTAAATAAGGACAACTACCTACCGATAACGAAGATCATCTTCAAAGGAAGTCCACTAGAGCACTTTATTTGGGGATCAAACAGAAACAAGAGCTGGGCACTTTTTTTATGCAATGCAATGAAGTTTCACAGCTTAAGGCCAACACAAACAAAAAGTCTCACATATGGAGGTACACCTATTGGAATTTCAAAATTTCTGCTAAGAATTTAATGCCTTACTACTGTCTGCTCCAGTCAGAGCAAACGACAACCTTCGGCATGGTCAGACAACTCCACCCACTGAAAGAGCATTGTTAAGCAGGTACTTCAAATGATTTAGAAATAATCGTTTTGCAAATAAAATCCACCCACTCCCCACCCCACCACCAATAAAAATAATGAAGATTCTTTATGCCAGATTAGCTCATTAAGCACCAGCAGACCTGAATTTCAAAGCATGTTATCAATAATTACAATAAATACCACCGACAAAATGGAAGTGAGTAGCTCTTTGCAATGAGAAGATCAACCTGAAGAAGGCCCTGGGTAGTACATGGAGCATATGAAAGAGATTTAATGATCCACTCCCGAATAACTCGTTGATACAATGACCGAACTGCAGCTATCCATGCAGGATCATTCACAAGAGCAGAGGATGAGCCATCATCAACCGAAAATAACAGGGAATCTAGACAAGACGAATTCCAGAGAACCTACATGCGTGCAATTCTGTTTGTTAAACTATACATGCAAACAAAGAGAGAGTCAAACATAATAGAACTTAAAGATTAAAGAAAGTTTTACGGCACCAGCCTACCTGTGGAAACTTGTCTCTAAGCTGAATTAACAAGTTAACAGCAATCTCTCGAATGCACTCCTCCCTCTCGGACATAGTTTTTATGAGAAAACAGGCATGCACACAAAGACTCGAATCTCGTGTCACCGCCCCAAGGCCTGTGTCAGATATCCGATCTTCCTGAACCCAAAGTAAAGGATCAGTAATAGTCACCAACGGATCAACAAATAAACAGGCAGATATACATAGATAGGTAACAAACAGACGGATGGCTACAAAAAGCGCATCATCTGCATAGACCTGCATCTGTGTGTACGTGTTGAGATAGTGGGACAGCACTACTTTCACTAACATGCAAGAATTTCATCGCACAGAATAATTAAAAATATCAAACAGATAACCCATCCTTTACCCAAGATATCCAAAATCACACTGAACACTGATCCTCGATTAAATAGCTCTTCCAAAGAAGGCAGGAGCATCATTCAGAGTAATAAGCTAGCCTTATTACGCCTTTCTAATTAGATTAGGCTTCATGAGAATCTTCCTCTGGAATGTGAGACCTGAAGATGTGAGAAAACACTTCAGCTTAGAAGGCAGGCTGAAGAAATTTTAGTCCATGTCCAGACAGCCCCATCAGACATGGCATCACCTCTGATCCTAATATACCTAGTACCTTGGTGCTCTCTACTTCTCCTTTGTCACTCTAGTTCCTCAGCATAACCAACCTGCTTTTTCCAAAGTTAGTCTAAGACCTCACCCAGGTAGCAGTGCAAGTAATTTTTTGTAGACGACCGTCTTGCAGAAAACTACGAGTCTAGAACCTACAAGCAAGTTGCGACTACAAAATAAATAAACCTATTGGAACTACCAACAAATTTAGTGTACTTCTAATTCCACAAGAAGAAAGCAAAAACAAAATGGAACAATCTATTGAAAAGCAGCAACAAGATCTTCTCATACGATTAAATTAAATAGGTAAATAATTTAGAAGGGAGTCTCAATTTCCAGAAAAAGTAAGTATACCAGCCATGACACTGCTGTTTCAAATGCCCGATGAACAATTGCTGTCAGACACTGGGAGACTGCAGGCATAAGATTTGGTGTTTTCAGGTATTCAAAGGCACAACGGAATGCACTTCTAGAAGAGGTCAAGGTTTCACTTCCATTGAGAATGCCACCATTGCTACTAAATCGTATGATTTCCAAAAAAGCTACAGCAAGAAGATATGTGGCTTTTACACCTGCAAAGTGAGAAAAAAGTTCCAGATTGAGATAATTTTACATTGTATCATCCAAAATCTTGAAGCTGAGGAATAAAAATCACACATTCCTAAATTACGACACAAAGTTAACTGCGAATGTAACGGACAGACCATCCTGACCTGAAATTGTGCTCATTCCTCCAACATCTACTCGCCCTCCCAAAGCAGCAGAAAGAGCAGCCCTGTGGGTTACAGCAGCTTTCTCATTGCCACTGCCTGTACCACTACCAGGGCTGTGGAGAGCATTAAGTTCCAACTCATCTTCAAGCCATTTCACAGAACTAACCACCTGGACAGCAAAGTAATTCGAGTCAAAATTTTAAATGTTGTTGAATTGCAAATTTCCTTGAAAAATGAGAAAAGGTTCAATCAGGTCAAGCAGTTGATCTTAGTAAGAAAAGACCAGAAAATGCATTTATCCAAGGAACCAGAAACACTAAACTTTACATTTCTGAAAAAGCATAGCCTGGAGATTTGAAAAAGGTCCTACAAGTCTACAATTAATCAACTCACTATAATATTCCTGCATATAGCATTACTCACAAAATTTTGCTTTTGAGCAAACACTCTGTGGACCTAAAAAACACATGAAAATGGTGACTGCCAAATTCAGTTCCTTAGGATTGCAGTTAAATACTTTTCGACATCAAGCCAGCCACCAGGCCAGGCCAGTGCCTCCACCGAAAGTCCCAGGCCTGAGTGTTCAGGCTGGGCCACAATTTTGGCAAAGGCCGCCTGGCCCAGACCATGCTCACCCCTACCTCCAGCATTATATCCCTTTCTGGTAACCCCAAGTTTACATCAAAGAAATTAGATTCTAGATGCTCAAAAGCCCTTAAGTTTATCTCACTCCACATTAGCAAAATATTTGATAGGGGTGGCAGCAAGTATCAGTGTTTTCCCGTACTCAATTGCAAAATCAATTCATTGCATAACCACAAGTTCAAGAAGCCTCAACCAAATAAATGCTTAAAAGTCCCAATGCAGATTCACCAGTTGTCTCACTCCTCTACAGTGTTCTGTCTCAGCAAGAAATTATCAAAATTAAAAAAAAAAAAAAAAAAAATTAACAAAATTTTTTTTTTTTTTTTTAATTTTTTTTATTTTTTTTTTTTTTTTTTTTTTTTTTTTTTTTTTTTTTTTCCTTTTTTCATCTGAGACAGAACACTGTAGAGGAGTGAGACAACTGGTGAATCTGCATTGGGACTTTTAAGCATTTATTTGGTTGAGGCTTCTTGAACTTGTGGTTATGCAATGAATTGATTTTGCAATTGAGTACGGGAAAACACTGATACTTGCTGCCACCCCTATCAAATATTTTGCTAATGTGGAGTGAGATAAACTTAAGGGCTTTTGAGCATCTAGAATCTAATTTCTTTGATGTAAACTTGGGGTTACCAGAAAGGGATATAATGCTGGAGGTAGGGGTGAGCATGGTCTGGGCCAGGCGGCCTTTGCCAAAATTGTGGCCCAGCCTGAACACTCAGGCCTGGGACTTTCGGTGGAGGCACTGGCCTGGCCTGGTGGCTGGCTTGATGTCGAAAAGTATTTAACTGCAATCCTAAGGAACTGAATTTGGCAGTCACCATTTTCATGTGTTTTTAGGTCCACAGAGTGTTTGCTCAAAAGCAAAATTTTGTGAGTAATGCTATATGCAGGAATATTATAGTGAGTTGATTAATTGTAGACTTGTAGGACCTTTTTCAAATCTCCAGGCTATGCTTTTTCAGAAATGTAAAGTTTAGTGTTTCTGGTTCCTTGGATAAATGCATTTTCTGGTCTTTTCTTACTAAGATCAACTGCTTGACCTGATTGAACCTTTTCTCATTTTTCAAGGAAATTTGCAATTCAACAACATTTAAAATTTTGACTCGAATTACTTTGCTGTCCAGGTGGTTAGTTCTGTGAAATGGCTTGAAGATGAGTTGGAACTTAATGCTCTCCACAGCCCTGGTAGTGGTACAGGCAGTGGCAATGAGAAAGCTGCTGTAACCCACAGGGCTGCTCTTTCTGCTGCTTTGGGAGGGCGAGTAGATGTTGGAGGAATGAGCACAATTTCAGGTCAGGATGGTCTGTCCGTTACATTCGCAGTTAACTTTGTGTCGTAATTTAGGAATGTGTGATTTTTATTCCTCAGCTTCAAGATTTTGGATGATACAATGTAAAATTATCTCAATCTGGAACTTTTTTCTCACTTTGCAGGTGTAAAAGCCACATATCTTCTTGCTGTAGCTTTTTTGGAAATCATACGATTTAGTAGCAATGGTGGCATTCTCAATGGAAGTGAAACCTTGACCTCTTCTAGAAGTGCATTCCGTTGTGCCTTTGAATACCTGAAAACACCAAATCTTATGCCTGCAGTCTCCCAGTGTCTGACAGCAATTGTTCATCGGGCATTTGAAACAGCAGTGTCATGGCTGGTATACTTACTTTTTCTGGAAATTGAGACTCCCTTCTAAATTATTTACCTATTTAATTTAATCGTATGAGAAGATCTTGTTGCTGCTTTTCAATAGATTGTTCCATTTTGTTTTTGCTTTCTTCTTGTGGAATTAGAAGTACACTAAATTTGTTGGTAGTTCCAATAGGTTTATTTATTTTGTAGTCGCAACTTGCTTGTAGGTTCTAGACTCGTAGTTTTCTGCAAGACGGTCGTCTACAAAAAATTACTTGCACTGCTACCTGGGTGAGGTCTTAGACTAACTTTGGAAAAAGCAGGTTGGTTATGCTGAGGAACTAGAGTGACAAAGGAGAAGTAGAGAGCACCAAGGTACTAGGTATATTAGGATCAGAGGTGATGCCATGTCTGATGGGGCTGTCTGGACATGGACTAAAATTTCTTCAGCCTGCCTTCTAAGCTGAAGTGTTTTCTCACATCTTCAGGTCTCACATTCCAGAGGAAGATTCTCATGAAGCCTAATCTAATTAGAAAGGCGTAATAAGGCTAGCTTATTACTCTGAATGATGCTCCTGCCTTCTTTGGAAGAGCTATTTAATCGAGGATCAGTGTTCAGTGTGATTTTGGATATCTTGGGTAAAGGATGGGTTATCTGTTTGATATTTTTAATTATTCTGTGCGATGAAATTCTTGCATGTTAGTGAAAGTAGTGCTGTCCCACTATCTCAACACGTACACACAGATGCAGGTCTATGCAGATGATGCGCTTTTTGTAGCCATCCGTCTGTTTGTTACCTATCTATGTATATCTGCCTGTTTATTTGTTGATCCGTTGGTGACTATTACTGATCCTTTACTTTGGGTTCAGGAAGATCGGATATCTGACACAGGCCTTGGGGCGGTGACACGAGATTCGAGTCTTTGTGTGCATGCCTGTTTTCTCATAAAAACTATGTCCGAGAGGGAGGAGTGCATTCGAGAGATTGCTGTTAACTTGTTAATTCAGCTTAGAGACAAGTTTCCACAGGTAGGCTGGTGCCGTAAAACTTTCTTTAATCTTTAAGTTCTATTATGTTTGACTCTCTCTTTGTTTGCATGTATAGTTTAACAAACAGAATTGCACGCATGTAGGTTCTCTGGAATTCGTCTTGTCTAGATTCCCTGTTATTTTCGGTTGATGATGGCTCATCCTCTGCTCTTGTGAATGATCCTGCATGGATAGCTGCAGTTCGGTCATTGTATCAACGAGTTATTCGGGAGTGGATCATTAAATCTCTTTCATATGCTCCATGTACTACCCAGGGCCTTCTTCAGGTTGATCTTCTCATTGCAAAGAGCTACTCACTTCCATTTTGTCGGTGGTATTTATTGTAATTATTGATAACATGCTTTGAAATTCAGGTCTGCTGGTGCTTAATGAGCTAATCTGGCATAAAGAATCTTCATTATTTTTATTGGTGGTGGGGTGGGGAGTGGGTGGATTTTATTTGCAAAACGATTATTTCTAAATCATTTGAAGTACCTGCTTAACAATGCTCTTTCAGTGGGTGGAGTTGTCTGACCATGCCGAAGGTTGTCGTTTGCTCTGACTGGAGCAGACAGTAGTAAGGCATTAAATTCTTAGCAGAAATTTTGAAATTCCAATAGGTGTACCTCCATATGTGAGACTTTTTGTTTGTGTTGGCCTTAAGCTGTGAAACTTCATTGCATTGCATAAAAAAAGTGCCCAGCTCTTGTTTCTGTTTGATCCCCAAATAAAGTGCTCTAGTGGACTTCCTTTGAAGATGATCTTCGTTATCGGTAGGTAGTTGTCCTTATTTAGTTAGCGGTTGTATGGATGAGGTGGCTCCACATTTCGACTGTATCTAAGTGTAATCTACCGTAGTTCCAATTTCTTCACGCCTTAAATAAGTTTCACTGTATTGATACAAAACCTTAGTATGCATGACTAGTTAAATAGCAAAATCTCCTACTTTACCTGGAGGCTAGAGGGTATTTCTTATCATTATCCTTGAACGATAAAAGATTCTTTTAGGTTTTACTAAGGGAGTGCCGCTATGCCATTGTTCTGTTTTAGAGATAGATTGTAACAGTTTAATCAATATCAATTTGACTAGATTTGGCTCTCAAAAGACAATTTATTGGTCCATACTTTATTTACTGATCTCATCCCACACACTTTTTGCTGCTGCTCATACCAATTATCCATGTCTGGGTCTACTGAAGTCAAAGAATGGTTGTCCTCATAATGGCATTAATGCGATGTGTATTGAATAGAAAAGTTAAAGGATGCAAATTTCTTTAATTACAGTAACTAACCTATATCATTATATGTACAAGTGAAGAATATTGAAATCATTCAAAAGAATAAAAAGCTTTCAAGAGTATTCAAATGAAAATTAACGGTTTACTCAATTAGGAAAAAGCATTTTTGTGCTCTTGGAAGTCTAATTCTATCAATCGGGGAACGCTTATGGTTTTTCACGATTCATATAAAACCATCTGAATAGGAATGGCATTTGCCTAGCATCGATACTTCAAGAGAATGAGCATACCTATTGGGCCAGATACAGACTCTTGGCCTTCTCTTCTAAATTTGAAAGTCATCTAAAGGAATTCAATTGCCAATACAATATTCAATAAGTTTCTTAAATTTTATTAATTGTCTATCATATATTAGCTTTGTCAGAATTTGAGAAGCCACTACCTATTGTAACTGTTAAATATCATTTTAATCCAGAAGGACCGATCTCATTGATGGGCATAAAGGGGTTCGAATATACTTAAGAAATCTGGATATGTTGGTGTGCGAGCGCGAGCGTGTGTGGGAGGGAGGGAGAGTTGATTGGGGGAGGAGGGTCTGAGGCAGATGGTAGTATCGTACCAATAATCAAAAGCACTTGAGTCATTCTAGATGCTCATTCTGGGACTCTGTTGCTGCAGCAGCCGTGGTTGTCCCTTTTTGACCTTGAGGACTTGGTTGCCCTGTTTTTTCTTTCCTTCCCTTATCCTAGGCACTTCATTAAAGTATGTAGTTGCAACTTGATATCTTATGTCTGGTCTTTACTAAACTTTCCCCTTTATTTGCACATCCACCTTAGGAGAGGCTTTGTAAAGCAAATACATGGCAGAGATCAAGGCCTGCGACTGATGTTATATCTCTTTTATCTGAGATAAGGATTGGAACGGGTAAGAATGACTATTGGACTGGCATACAAACTGCAAACCTCCCTTCAGTCATGGCAGCTGCTGCAGCAGCATCTGGGGCAAACGTGAAGTTGACTGAACCTTTCAATTTCGAGGTGCTCAGTACTGGCATAGTCAGTGCAACAGTGAAGTGCAATCATGCAGGGGAAATCACTGGCATGAGAAATTTATTTAACAGCATCGGTGGATTTCAAACGGGCAATGCAGCTCAAGGGTTTGGATTGGGCTTTGGGATTCAGAGGTTGAAGTCAGGCGTGTTTACTCAGCGGATGCCACCTGAGACTGATTCATTTGACAAGGTAGTACTTACAAAATTCATTCAGCAACTGCAGCAATTTGTGAATGTTGCTGAGAAAGGTGGGGAAGTGGACAAGACGTTGTTTCGCCAAACTTGTTCACAGGCAACAGCCTTCCTGTTGTCAAATATGGTACAGATATACTCATTCTTATCTGGGTTTTTGCATAAATTGGATTCCTTCATTTGCAAGATAATCTTATAATTAAGAATAGAGAATCACTGATTTCAGAAATGAGGAGAAGTAACAAGATAGCAATTAATTGCTTCATATATATCTGCAGGAACTTGACTCAAAATCAAACATTGACGGTTTCTCTCAACTTTTGCGCCTTCTCTGCTGGTGTCCTGCCTATATCTCAACTGCTGATGCCATGGAGACTGGTGTTTTCATTTGGACTTGGCTGGTCTCTGCTGCACCTACACTGGGATCTCTTGTTTTAGCTGAGCTTGTTGATGCATGGTTGTGGACAATCGATACGAAACGTGGCCTTTTTGCATCTGAAGAGAGGTACAGTGGACCTGCTGCCAGACTTAGGCCTCACCTTGCACCAGGGGAACCAGAAGCGCAGCCTGAAAGTGATCCTGTTGAACAGATTGTTGCTCATAGACTGTGGCTTGGGTTTTTTCTTGACCGCTTTGAGGTAGGATGAGTGAATCTTTTCCTAAGATGCTCTTTTTGTCCCATTCCCCCAGTTGCCTGTCATCAAGGCTCTAAATTGCAGTTGTGGTTGTAGAAGCGTTTGTACTGCAGCAGTGGCGGGTACGGGCATAGTGGCTTTCCAATAGCTGATGGCATCTATAACGGTCATAAATGCAAATATGATAGGATAAATTAACTTCTGTTGTTGCTTAAATAGAGTTGATGTTTTAATTATATAGGGCTATTGTAGTGTTTTCCTACAAATCTAATGGTGTCAGAAAGTTAAACAATATGAACCAATGGATCGTATTCGAATATCCCATGCCCATTGCTTATATATGAGGTTTAATGAGCCTCATATTCATGTAGGGTCCCTGCATAGCTTAAGTTTGTGTTTGATATTCTAATATGGCGTTAGAGCCAGGTTTTGCCCTAGGTTTAGTTTGCGTGTGAGGCTCCTCTGTCAATTTGCGATGCCACTGTCAATCCGGTTTGCCTGGTAGAGGGGGCGTTTAAATGTCTCACATTGCTTGTTTATGGGGTGTCTATGGGCCTTATGGTCTTGCTCCACCTATTAACTCAAGATTTTGTGTTGGACATTCTAACAAATTTCGATAGGTAGCAGTGAAGGTAATTGATTGCACTTGCAATTATGTTGGAGATCTGATTAGAAGTAATCTGCTGTGTTTAATTTCTGTAAGTACTAATTGTCTCATTTGTCCTTGGATTCAGTTATCATTCTCGACTTAATTTCACTGAAGCGTGTTCTTAGGCAGAGCACTTAATATGGTATAGTGTCGTGATAGTTAGAGAAAAAGTACACTTCTTGGGGTGCATCAACACACTTAAGAGAATTGAATAGAAATTTTTTTTACAGCAAGTATTAAAAAATTGATATTCGCAAGATTCTTGTTTCTCAAAGTCAAAGTTAATGTTTTTTTTGGTCACCATTTCTTTCTTGTGAAGTTTACATCACTGAAATTGCAGTTTTCAATTATAATTTAAAGACTGCTATTTCTTAATTGTGGAGCCCGATGTTGCATGTACAATTATTGTTTTTTTCAAGTTCAACGAGGATTGTCTTTCTTGTCATTGTCAGTTAATGACTAAATGAGGAAAAAATAAAGTAATGACTAAAGAGTCAGTCAAAAGAACAGCACCAAGGCCCACCTACCAAAGAAAAATTCTAAGAACCATCTTTTGTACTATCAATAATTGTGACAATGACTTTGTTGAAGTAACTGGGTTTCCATGCTACTGTGAACTTGTGACAATCTGCTGTTTAGAAAGGCGGGATGTTTTTGTGTTCTATTCACCAAAAACCAATGGTAAGCTGGAAAAATAAATCAAGGAACAAAGTTATTAAAGTTGTTAGTTCTTCTGCTTCTATGCTAGCTTACTCAAATTGTTAAAAGATGATTCAGGTAGTTTCTCACTATTAATGTGGCCATAGTTCAGCGATCTGTCATGGTCGTGCCTTCCTAGTGGATGGCCTATCCTGTAGAAAGTTGTGGATGGTGGTATGAAATCTCTGAATGCACAACAGTGTTCTTTCTGTAATATTCTCTACTTGGGGTTCTGCCAGTAAACATTATAATTTGATTACACATAAAAGCTTTTATTTTCACCATTAACCAGATGGTAGCATCATTTTAGGTCAAGGAAAATGTAGCAGGTCTTCATCGACAAACAATGATTCATGTTGGTTGATTAACAATTCGATAATCATATTGCTGTTCTATGGAGAATAAGCACATATTGCATTTCCATATCAAAGCTAGAGAGAACATATGGTTGCAAATTAACCATTTAAAAGGTAAAATTGTTAGGCCTGCATTACAATTGTTAAAATATCCTACATCACCTATTAATGGGTTTGCTTGCAGCATATATTCTCTACCTAACACCTCAAAGCTTTTGCATTGGAAACACTAACATGGTATCAAAATCAAGTCTAAATTCTTCATGCTCAATTTAATATTTCGTCTTGCGTGTGGTTCTTAACTATCTTGTTCCCTATCTGTCAATTTTCACATTGCTTGTGTATGGGATATATATAGGCCTAATATACACATTCTCTCTCCACCTAATAATTGCAAGCTGTTAGGGTTGAAAATCCTGACAATGGCTATTTATCATAGTACTTTGCTGATGCATTTTGATTTTGTTGTTTAATGTTTTCTTCTTTCTAGTTGTTACAATTCTTTCTGAGTATTATTTAACATTTAAAATAAGGTGTTGTTCAGGTAATTGGAAGCTCTCAGTATGCTATTCACTCTGCGTATAAGTATATAGTCATACGTATGACCACTTTTTTGGGTTTGAGCTCTTTTTTAGTTTGCAGCTCTTCTTCCAAAAGGGTTGGCACCCCCTTGGTGCCTCATAGTGAAATTCTCTTTACTTCTCTACAAAAGGGGAGAGATATGTTACTCCTTGTACTAGAATAGAGCAGTTATTTCCTTCTCATTCATTGTTTGTTTTATAGGTTATTCGCCCACAGCAATGTGGAACAGCTTTTGCTCCTTGGTCGGATGTTACAAGGAACTACAAAGCTTCCATGGAACTTTTCACGACATCCTGCAGCCACTGGTACTTTTTTTACTGTCATGCTTCTTGGGCTCAAGTTCTGCTCGTGCCAGTCTCAGGGTAATCTATTTAAGTTTAGAGCAGGACTTCAGTTACTAGAAGACCGGATTTTCAGGTGAGAACAAATTTTCCTCTACTGTGATATTTCTTTATTAAATTGAGGCAGGATTTTTAAACTGTGCTGTACAAAGTAGGACATTTTAGTCTCTACCTGAAATTTTTCTCTGAAGGAGTTCCTTGCAGGCCTCCTTCATGCGCGGTTTATGTGGCTTAAAGAGAGACTTCCTAATAGGCCATACGCCGCTGTGCTTGCTTATGCATCTGTACTTTTACTTTAATGTCTATTTTTGAACATAGAAAAGTTTGGTGGTGGTCCTAGATTCAACTAGACCAGACTTAATAATTTGTCATGACTATCAATTGCGATTTATGTGAATAGGAATCTGAGGATCCAACACAAGTGGCTGGTGTACATAATTTACCGATGATTCATTTTAAATATATATGTTTTCTAGAACCATCAATGTTATGTCTAGTGGACATTTTTATCGATGTCCTTTGCTTGAGCATCGTGATAAAATGACCTGGGATTTTATATGGTTTCGCACAGAAGGGTGTGTATGTGCGTCTGTCTGCATATATACATACGAGTAAACTATATGAATTATTCAGTGCATGGCGTGCCTATATGGGTTGGTTTTCTCCTTTGAGTACCTCATCTCAAGTTGGCAGCGAAAATGACTTTTTATATTTTTTTAGGGCTTCTTTGGGATGGCTTGCTTATGAGCCTGAATGGTACGAAATGAAGGATATGAATTTTGCCCAGAGTGAGGCTCAATCTGTATCCATATTTGTTCACTATTTACAGAATGAGCGAGTAGATTCTCCTCAATTGGACTTAAAGGGATCGGAGCGTGAAAATGAGAGCTCTTTATTTAAAGGGTAGGTTACTCTACTTAACTGCGTGGAGCATCTTAATAATTGGTCCAACGCAATTTTTATGCTCTTCCATATTTCCCATTGATGGAGCTGGGTGCTGATCTCATAAGAATAGAGTGTGCAGAATGACAAATACCATCCTGTCTGGGGTGCCATGGAGAATTATGCTGTTGGAAGAGAGAGGAGGAAGCAGCTTCTTCTGATGTTATGTCAGCATGAGACTGACAGGCTTGAAGTTTGGGCGCAACCCACCAATTCAAAGTATTCCTCTGGTTTTCTTTTGTTAATCCGTATTTTGCATATTTATATAGGTAATATTGCATGCAGTTGATCTTGTTCTCACTATAATGTTTGCACTCAACATCAGGGAAGGTGGTTTTCGGCTCAAATAAGCTCTGATAGATGGATTGAATATGCAAGAACTGCCTTCTCTGTGGATCCTCGTATTGCTTTGTCCTTAGTCTCAAGATTCAGGACAAACCCTCATATGAAGCAGAAGTAACTCAACTGATTCAGGTTTGTGAAGTTTTTCTTACTGTAAATTGGCTAGTCAGACCTTGCATATGTTGTAAAAAATGTTAAACATTGGATACATTGGACTTATATTTCTTGAATCCTAAGCATGAGATGACTTAAATAGCATGTTTTCTCTGAGCGAGGAGCCGTCTTGTCGGTGTACTTACATCTGTCAGTCAGCGTGGAACATCATGGGACATTGCACTTAGGTGGTGTATGTGGACCACGATAATAAGAATTTGGAAGGCTACTCCAGCTTGAACTAGTATCAGTATTGTTTCTCGAACTCAACTTCAAATGATTTTCGGCATGCTTGAGATTGATCCCACCAATTTCTGGTTTTCTGTCAATATTGAGCTCAAGCTCAAGCTTGAACTTGTTTGTTAGTACTATAATCCCCAACTTAACGGAGAAGTGAAAACCATAGATGTTTTTCTACAATTTGAAGCTAAATGAGAAGGCAAAATCACTATCTCAATCACTCATTGATTAATTTAATTTGTAATTACAAAGTTTAAGTAAACTGAAGCAACATCGTGAGGTGTCTCTTATATGCAAGTTTTTGTGTGCACATAAACTATGCATGGAATTTCATGATATAGGAAAGTCTAACTGCAAACATATTACAACTGAACCACACTTAAGCGTTAAATCCCCCTAGGACTGCAAACTCAGGGGAGCTTGACCTCAATAATCTCCAATGAGGAAAAACAAAGAAAAATAGTGGTAATAGATGACTGTTAACTTACAGGAGTCAGGAAATAATGATCTCAATATCGTACCCTGAGTATCTTGATTTTCTCATAGGCAAAAATGAGTACTGGAGTACTTCATTAGGTCTCAACCCACACAAGTCAGGCATCAGCAAGCTCAAAATTGGCTAATATAGGATGAGTCATCACCTAGATGCCTCGAGTTTTTTGGCTCATTTATAGTGTACAAGACTTGTTGGGGCTGGCTATGTGGGTCCATTTTTTATACTCGAGTCCAGTTAGAACATGACTTGTTAATTGATTGTGTTAGGCGGGTTGATATGAGTTGCATACTAATTGCATTGTTGTATTAATCTCTTTAGGAATTGTCATTCATAAATTATTTCAGAAGTCCAACTTGGACATGACTTCCTGGCGGTTGAGACATTAACCTTGCTACAACCTTGTAGAACCTCTAGAAACTTATAACTTGTCACTATTGCTATTACTAGGGTTCCCTGTACTTTTCCCTTCTTAATCTTTGCCAACGAAAATTGATTTTGAAATACCTGTGAATGACACATATCAGTGTTGTCTAGTTTCTAACAGAAAGTTCAAAGCAACTCATGGGGAATTACATGCCGCAGATGACTTTAGTTGGCAAAAAGTCCACCATGTCATGACAGGCTTCACCTCTCTCTCTCTCTGTGCGACACAGAACCCCCCCCCCCCCCAAGGCTTGACGTGGGAAAGGTTTGTCTAAAAGAAATGACTTAATGACAGAGAAAAGAAGGACGGTTAAAAGTGAGGGAGTTTTAAAGTCATTTGATGCCACACTAGAGCGTATAAACAGTCTCTTTGGTTTTCGGGATTGGGTAGGGGACTTAATGCTCAGACATAATGGATGTTATAGCTTAAGGCGTTACAACAACGTGACTGCTAATACGTTCATCAAGATCTTAACAATTGAAATGGACCT
This sequence comes from Psidium friedrichsthalianum, assembly GCA_019149425.1. Classification (NCBI taxonomy): domain Eukaryota; kingdom Viridiplantae; phylum Streptophyta; class Magnoliopsida; order Myrtales; family Myrtaceae; genus Psidium; species Psidium friedrichsthalianum. The sequence goes on along the minus strand of JAGVVM010001175.1, from coordinate 31,506 downwards.
GTAAAAGTGTGAAATACTAATGCACAAAGGTTCATTCTCCCACCTAATTTCTAGCCCTAGGTAGTAAGTAAAGTGGGATTCTACATTTTTTGCTTCTGCCCTTGTTTGCTCTGGACTTTAAAGAAGAGGAATGAGGCATTCATCAGCTTAGGAAGGCCAAGTGAGATTCTATTGTATTTTGGATGGAAGGGAGCATGATGAATTATGGCTTTAGGAGCTCATCCGAATCAGAACCTGTAGAATCTATGGAGAATGTCCATCTTTAATAGATGTTGTTCCCTGATGTCACATTGATGGAATTTATCGTTGGTAGGCCTTTTCTAATTTTGGGTGTTAAGCCATAATTTGTCCTTTTTCTAGCCGTTTTGTAGGTTTCCATGGTAATTCTAATTGTAGGGGTCTGAGAGAGTAAGATGCTGGAACCAATCCCTCTAGCTCTCCTCATTTTCTGATCTTCCCCTCAACGATAGCCAGAGGTGGCAGGTGCAGAAGGAAGAAACCTAAGAGAAGTAGGTGTCTTGATTTTTCTTATGTTCTTTATCTTTTAAACTCAACACAGGGAAGTGCCCTCGTTTTTTTCATCCCTGCAGCTTCCAAATTTTGTGTTGGCTACATGGTATAGCCTGGAAGAATTTCAGTCCATGCTGTATTAGTACCCTAGTTGATCTTGAATCAATCTTTGATACATCCAATAGCAAATGTATGTTATGAGGTACACTAGAAGCCTAACCTTCAGGAGGAGTTTATCTCATGATCCTTTGTTCAGAAATCATAGATTGAAACTTGCACTGTGTTAGTTAATACATCTCTCTGGACCTATCTGGCCACGTCAATTTGGCATGTTTCACTGATTTACAAGGTTTCTGCACGCTCCTATTGTTGCATATCAGAGTGCATTTACATGTGGCTTAGTGCATCTTCCATTACGTGCTGATAACTTTATAAAGTATTGCAATATGTATGCCAGCCAGGTGCCAGAAAATTTTGAAGCATATGTATGTTGAGATAGTCAATTTTAATCTTGTTTTATTCCGATGTTCCACCAACTTCAAATGATATACGAATAATAGCAAACATCATTAATTTGTGCTAGTCATTTTCTTATCATACTTGTTTATGTGAAGTTGCCTCCATTCCTGAGCCTCATAAGAAACGATTGGAGATACAAACACCCTACACACATTCTCCAATCTAAATATAGATGCTTTTAGTGGGCATTTCAATAGGTAATTACATTTATGGAACAAAAAAAATAGGTAATTACGTCTGAGAGATACTGATAATTGCATTTGATATGAGACATTCATGCACAAAATAGCTGTATTTTCTCAGCATATGACCAAAACAAGATATTCATTAACAAGTTGAAATATGTTTAACCTATGCGTCGCACGTATCATACTCGATTGGTGTTTCAAAATAAAACTCAGTTAATGTTAATTAATTAGTCTTGAAATCTTATTATGAAAAAGTAAGCCCATTATGTTAGCTAATGGTAAAACGAATCATGTCTATCTGGTAAATCTCAGATGCAACTTAGTTGGCTGTCGTTTAATATAGTGCTCCGAGCTGGACATTTTCAGGCTCATCGGTATCTTTGCTGAAACTTCACTTATTTTACTTATCATCCATGCTGATTGCCAATTTCGTTGCAATTTCGTACTCTAGTTGACTGTTGTTTCAACATTGTAAGAACTAGGAGGAACAAGGGTAGATGGGTAGAATTTCTCCACATTTTCTTTCTTTTACAGATGGTCTTTGCATCGCTGGAGATCTCATTTATGCTTTGTAGTTTCCCATTGAAGTCATGTATTTTATCATGTCTATTGAGTAAGTTCTTAGGTGCTAGGATTATTGGCTTCACAGTCATACTAATCTCTACTCCTTTAAATGATGATTATCTCAATTTATTACTGGCCCCTATTTTACCTTGTTTATATATCTAATGGTCTTTCTCTTGATTTGCTGCCTTACGTACTGCAATGTTTACATTGCAGTCACATATATTGGATGTGCGGACTTTACCTGAAGCATTGCCATATTTTGTCACTCCAAAGGCAGTTGATGAAAATTCAGTGCTTCTGCAACAATTACCCCATTGGGCTGCTTGTTCAATTACACAGGCTCTTGAGTTTCTTACTCCTCAATATAAGGGTCATCCACGTGTCATGGCCTATGTTCTCAGAGTTCTAGAGTCCTACCCCCCTGAGAGAGTGACATTCTTCATGCCACAGCTGGTCCAAGCACTGCGATACGATGACAGGTAAGCAGATAATAGCATATTACTTTGTTGGTTGTCACATTGGGTTGGATTTGGCAGATCAGACCGAACACCACAGTAGGTGATCTAATTGAATTAAAGTGTTGTTTAAGATTTTAGTATATCGGGTAGGATAAGAAGTTTTCAGATTCCTTGTTGCATAGACTATCCCATTTCACATAACAACTGCAACAGGGGGAATAAACCTTTTGTGGGCGCCAGGAAGGTGCCAATGTATCGAACAGGTAAAGGCTTTAAGTATTGGAATAAACCTGTAAGCAAATATGAGGTGGGACGAAATGAATCAGAATTAACATAAAATGTTTAATAATTAGGCAAGAAGAAGAGCCTAGAGTTCCTTTTGGCAAATAAAAGCAGAAGGGAGAGCGCATCAGAGAACAGAATAGGAAGTCCAGTCTTTTCGCTTTGGCTCTTCTTTGCAAACGCATGTACCACTATCATGGACTGCGGTGGCGTCAACTTTGAGTTGCACCACACAGATTTGCTACCACTGTTCATGTTGAGTCAGAGACAGCAAGTGGTGGGGTCTCGGCGAGAGGATTAGCTTTGGTGGAGGGTAGTGATAGTGGATGGTAGGCGTGTTAACGATGGCTTGTGGTGGCGACAAAGGGTGGCTGTGGTAGCTTTCTTCAAGTTGATTGTGAGAGAACAGAAAAGAAAGAAATAAAAATCAGGCAAATCACTCACTTGTTTTTTTTTCCTTCTTGTTTAAAGTTCTCTGCAGGCTGATTTAGCACCTACTTGCCCCACATTGGTGCTAAATGTCCCTAAATTGTACAATAAAAAAGTCACAACATAAACATGGTCACACCAGATATTTTCATTAGCTAAAACCGACGGACTTACCAAAGATACTTGATTGCACACTTTGACAAGTTTTGGGACTCGGTGGCATGATGAAAACTTTAGGACTCAATTGGAAAATGGTGAACCTCATTTGTGGAGATTGCCACCTATACTGTTTACTGAGACTGGCCTGCTTTTGAGCTACTATGACTACAGTTATTTGTGCTGAAAACTGTGAGAAAACATTTGTAAAGACAAGTGCTTACTGCTGGAATTGGAAAGCAGCAGAATGGAAACCATATTACTTTGGAATAGGAAAACAATTTTCAAATCCAAAATCTGCGGCTTGTATTTCTTAACTTAAAAGCAATTGACATTAGCTGGAAGTATGGAGAGCAAGCTACTGAGAATATTTCCAAGCAACTAGTAAGTTCTCTTGTTTCTCCTAAAATGGGCAGATTTATATTGGTGAGTATTAAATCCTGCATTTTTTTTTCCATTTTGAAATTTTCGTCTAGGCTGGCTGAAGTGCAGACTATTACTTGAAAGACACCCATCACGAGGGATTTGCATTTGGTATGGTGAACTTCATACTAACTGTTTATGTGTGATTAACTGCTATTCTGCAGAGATTAGTGGAGGGATATCTACTAAGAGCTGCTCAGAGAAGCGATATATTTGCCATATATTAATATGGCATCTGCAGGTTTGCGAATGTTAATGTTTTCTTTTTCAAAATTGTGCAATGGAATCAATTAAGTATGTTATTGTCATGCTTAATATTTTTTATAAGCTTTGATTAACTGGCAGGGCGAGACTTGTGCATCAGAACAGGGAAAGAAACTCTTGTTTCCATGAAGGTGAAGCCATGCCTCCTTCCTTTTATATATATTTTTCATGGAACTCCAACTTATGAAATTGTCGATTAGGATTCTCTTATTTTTGCTCCACAGCTTTTGTTGAAGAATCTCTGGAAAAAGAGGTTCGGCTGTTAATAACTAATTTAAATGATTGACGGTCCATTATTTATTTCAAACAGTCTGAACTAATTTAAAACTATGAGAACTGATGAGAAGCGTCATGAAGATATGATAACTAAAAAATCTATTCCTTTTATATCTGGAATTCTTAAACATTAGATTCACTAGAATTGAGTGCATGACCGACTTTCAGACTGTACATGCTTTCATTTGTTTTCCCAGTCAGGCATGATGATCTTGTATTTGGCATTTTAATCATTTGTGCTTGCAAAACTCTGTATGATATTGTTTAGTTTGTAGCATCTTATTGTACTGCTGACATTTAGATTTGCACATCCTAACAATCAGGAAGACAAAATTAAATTTTAATGTTTTCCTGATACATGACTCTGAAGAAAACAGTACAAGCTTTTAGTTATTTAAGATGGATTGGTGAGTTGTCAAATTTAAGTGCACGTTTAGTGTAATTATCATTTCTTCCTTACTAATATTCTCTTTGAATAATCTTCTGTGTGATGCTTAATTCAGACAATTAGCTTTTCTGCGAGGATGTCCTGTGTAAGGTAGTATATTATCAGCTCTGATTACTTCGGTTTAAGTGACTGGGTTTGTACTCAAGGTGTCAATGATTCAATTCAGTTCACTTTTTCCAAAAACTGAACCAACTAGCTTTTCTGCGAGGATGTCCTGTGTAAGGTTGTAATATCAGATCTGATTACTTCAGTTTAAATGACTGTACTAGGGGTGTCAAGCCTTCCAATCCTCCACAGACCAAAAAAAGAAAAAGTCTATATACTATTATAGACTTTTTCCAAAAACTGAACCAAACTGAACCAAACTGAACCATTAGGAGGTAAGTTGGAACTGAACCAAACAAACCTTGCCTTGAACTGAATACGAGCCGAACCAAAAATCCAGTTCGGTTCGGTTCAGTTCAGTTATTGGTTATTTTGATTTTTAATTTATTTTTACTTTTTTTTTAATGAAACAGCAAGAATAGAATAAAAAAGAAGAGAGCGCGCATCATTTTTAGATACAGACGTGAAGACGCGTCTTTTCCAGCCTGACACATGCTTTTTTATCCCCCGAAAAAACCACAAAGGGACACCTTCACTCACTTCTTTCCCATAATACCCCCATCCTCCTCCCCCCTCTCTCTCCTGTCTCTTCTCCGTCCTCCAGCACACCACCTGCCCTCAGAGCATCATCTTCCACTTCATTGCCGCCGGCCGACCTCTGCCGCACCATCGCCTCCACCTTCCTCTACCTCACGTTCCGCCTCTACCACTTCACGCCAACCTCGTCCATGGCAAGATCACCTTCTTCATCCACTGCGCCCCGGACTAGCCCCTCAACTACGCCCGGATGTACCTCGCTGACCTCCTCCCCACTTCCGTCCGCTACGTGGCGGTGAGGCGACCTCCACAACCTCCTCCACACCTCTCGATGGCCAGATCTGGCGAGGCTAGGGCTGGCGGCCCTCACCTAGGCCTTCGCCGGCCACCGTGAGGGCTCGTGACCCCTCGCCCGCGGCCAGCAGGGGTCGCCGGCCTCAGTCAGTGCCGGCCACTCCGCCAGTGTCAGCCGCCAAAAAAGGAAAAAAACTATAGAAAAGAAAGAAAAAAGGAATAAAATAAAATAAAAAAACAGCAAAATATTTTTCAGTTTGGAACTGAAGTGGACCAAGAAGGGAGTGGAATGATGATGATCAGGCACTCTCTTGGATGTCATCGTTTGGAGCAAATCTATCTTTAGAAGTAGGCCGTGAAAAAGTCAATATGATATTTGTGATATTAGTTATTCACGGACTCTCCCCTTCGAGGATGCTTTTCTCCTAAATGAGCGTTAGAGTGAGCGAGTGAAGCCTTCTATTTAGTGGCTCCCCCCCTTTCCCTCATCCTATTCTTTCATGTCTACTTAAGCTTCCCTGGATTGGGGGATTAATTGATTGGATCCCCGAGAACCATAATCTTTCCTAGGAACAGCTTTGATGAATTTTTTCATCAGTGAATGCAATGGAACTAATAGCCATGAGGTTCCCTACAATTTTGTCCAATGTCCTAATGGAACTGAAAATGAACTGAACCAAAATGAAAGAATGGTTATTTTTCAACTATCCGAACTGAAAACTGAAGTGAACCAAAATTCACAAATTTTTTGTTCGGTTTGGTTAGTTTTCCAGTTCAGTTTTGACACCCCTGGTTTCTACTGATAACTTGCATTGTTGTGCTAAATTTTGCAAGCATGAAATCATATGAAATATAGGCAATTTGTTTTGTAATGATTTGTTTTAGGCAGTTTTTAATTCCATGCAAACGTCAGGGTTACATTAGGTACCAATGCATTCCTTTTACCACAAAGTAGGTGAGCAGCCTCCCACTTGATTGATCTCATTATTCTTTTGCCTTCTTTTCAAGTCTCATGTCATTATGATTTACGAAGCAGGAAAATGTAAAACCAACCAAATTTCAGCTAGCCAAACTCTCTCATAACCCGACGCGAATAAATGTAAAATGAAAAGCTCACTCATAACAAGTATGAAGTAAACTCGTCCATCGCATGCACAAGGACCACTGCTTTTTCTGTGATTATAAATGCTCTAATCCTAATGTTGTATACAATGTCTCCTTTGGTTGTTTCAGAATAATAATTTTCAAGCAATGTTACCGGTTGTGAGGGAGCATATAGTTGATGGTTTCACTCCTAAGGCCCTCGATTTATTTAAAAGAGAGTTTGATTTCTTCGACAAAGTTACATCTATCTCCGGTGTACTCTTTCCACTGCCCAAGGAAGAGCGTAGAGCCGGCATCCGGAGGTATTCTTCACTTTCACTGATAAATTCTGTTCCTACGGTAATTATTTAGCATGTAGCGGTTGAAGTTGATGCTCATGGATATTCATGGCAGAGAGTTGGAGAAAATTGAAATGGAGGGAGATGACCTCTATTTACCAACTGCTCCTAATAAACTTGTCAGAGGTATTCAGGTGGACAGTGGAATACCTCTACAATCGGCTGCAAAAGTTCCTATAATGATCACCTTTAATGTGGTTGATCGTGAGGGTGACCAGAATGATATAAAGCCTCAGGCTTGTATATTTAAGGTGAGTATGCCACATATCATGTGCTTTTAGATCCTGTATTTCTTGGCTTTTGATTCCTTAAGACCTTCAAATTGCCTAGCTGACTTTATTTGTATCCATGAACTCATTGTATGGGCTATTGCTCTACCATAAAAAAAACCCAACCCTCAGGAAAATTATGCTGAATTATTCTCTGGGGTTTCTGGATTTTCAGTTCACCCTCTTATGGTCGGGTTCGAAAAAGTTTGTAAAACAAAGTTTACAGTGGGTTGCAGGGAATTGTTCTGCATACACAATGTTGTTTCTATGTTTACATAGGCATGGCACTCAAGAAGCTTACTTGAGTCCTTGTGCCCAAAGTGATTTGTTCAGCAACTGATTTTACAGCGAACGTGTGAAAATTGTTGTATGTGGTGCCAAGAGTGAAAATTGTTTGATCTTGTCGGTTTGAATATCTACAAATGGTCGAAAGGAAAGAGCTATTGAATTTGCTGGATAGAAACTATTTGACTAGACAGCTAGATCAAACCCTAACTGGCATGTTAACATCGTGCTAAATGTGAAACAGCTTCATTAGCATCCTAGTTTTCACATTATGGTTAGGATGGTAGAGGTACATAGGCGATTTCTGCCTCACTAACTCTAAAAACTGTTATCTGGCCAGACTCGGAAACTATGCGACATGCTTTCTTTGCTTGCTTTTCTGGTTACTTGTCTGATATGAATTTTGGGAATTAGCAGATCACTCTGGTCATCAAATATCTTGGTGGGACTTCTTATTATGGCATCAGTTAATTCAATCTCAACATTTTTGTGTGTCTAAGCAATGTTTGACTGGATTGGGGTAGGTTTTGGAATATCAAGTATGACAGGCTTTACACCATCTTTGGTATTTGCATTGGTTTTTGTAAGTAGATGAATCAAGAATTTAATCACTAATAAAGTAGTTGGACACCAAAGTTGACGTGTAAGTAATTGCAGTTAAACTTAATAGGCCCATTTCCTCGTGAAACTGGTCAATTGGACAGTGAAAGTATTTTGGACATCAATGAAACGGTTAATTTACTAGTTCTGATCAAGTGAACACCCTCTGTTTGGAAAAAGATTAAAAAAAAGGGGGAATGAAAATGAGTGGGAAATGAGTGAGATTTTGAAATTTTTGTGAGTGGGAAATGGAGTGCAAATTTTGAACATTTGTATTTTGTCTTTAAATTCTCTTACTCTTATGCTCCCAAACATAAGAGTAGTGCTAATTTTGTTCTCTATCTGAAAATGGATCTAGAATCACTAAACTGTTGCCTTTGGGAAGAATAACTTGAATTTAATGAGGCCAAATTCAAGGTCTGAGATACTTCTTCTGTGTAAAGCAGATGTCATGAGAATGACAGTCCTGTTAGGTTGTTCCATGCCTTAAATGCTTTTTGGATTTTGTTGTTGTTCTGGTTAATTTGACAGCAAAATCCATTCCTGTCATTAGTCTAAATGTGCCATCAATTTTTTCCAGGTTGGAGATGATTGCCGGCAAGATGTCCTTGCTCTTCAAGTGATATCACTTCTTCGAGACATTTTTGAAGCAATTGGGCTTAACTTATATCTCTTCCCTTATGGTGTTCTCCCGACAGGCCCAGAAAGAGGAATTATTGAGGTGATTATGTTTCCGTGCTTTGATATTGTATAGGTAGAACTGCTGGTTTTTAGTCACGAACTTTGTAATCATTTGTTTGATATCCTTTCCATTCTGGGTATATGTTATAAAGTCTTTGTTCTGTGGTCCCAAGCAATATCATCGTTTGAGCTTCCAATGTGTCCATTTGACCCTCTTTGTTCCTGTCATAGTATCATTTTAGTGCGTTTATAGATTGAGAGAGAGAGAGAGAGGGAGTCCTTGCTTTCTCATTTTGTCTGCTTACGGTACATAAAACAATTGGTTATTATAAGGACATTTTTTTCCCGACATATTTTCTTTGTTTTGATGTTGGGTTCTTGATATCGGCTGTGTTTACCAGCGAACATATGGCTTTAGAAAGCATGAGATTCGCTTTAATAAGTCAGCTATCTAGTTGCTTAGTCTTTGGTCATCTGTGGCTTAATTCAGTTGGTTTTAAGGAAGGTAAAACATGTAACGTGACGCAGAAGGCATCTAATCATAAGTAGGTTGTGTAAAACAAGTTGAAAGTTCAGTATTATTTCTTTACAGGGAAATGATGTACGTTTGGTTTTGTACTTTTTCGTGGATAAATTGGTTTCATACATTTTGACGGTCGTTCTTTTAGCTTTAGGGAGGTCTCTTTTGTGACTTTGCAATTAATATTTTTTTTCTTTTCCTTCTTTTCTTGTCAATTAAAGGAGGGGGCCAGGTAGCTTGCAGGAAGTATCTAATAATTGGTGCATTAGGTTAAAAACTTCCCAGTCCCCAGTCTTTCTACTTTACAAATCTAAAGTGTGCTGATGGTGTCGTTTAAATAATTCGGAGTCTGGAAAAAAAAAGAAGTAATAATTTAGAGTTCCATACTTTCAGCTCTGGGGAGGTTACCACTGATAAGTCTTCACCTTATTCTAGCCCCATTTCTGCATACTCATGGGCAAATGCACTATCTGCTGGACAATAATGATGAACACAGACTAAGAGGGTCTTTTATTTCTCTGTTAGCAAAATACTTGTGCTTTTACATAAATCTACATGTGGAATTTTCAGTATAACTTCCATCTTCGTATGTTTTCTGTACTTAAAGAAAGTACTTTTGTTGTAAAACAATTTATACCGGCATAAGACATACGCTTTATCTACTCTGATGAAGGTCCTTATATTTGTGACATATCTCATATATAATGTTTGATTGTGTAAGATTAAACTTTTCGTATATCCCTCTTGTATGAAACATTTGATGATATCACATCATATTCATACAAATAAATACATCGTCCTTAGTTAATATGCATGTTTTTCTCAATTATAGAATAGATGAGATAAACTCCAGATCACATCATGTTAGATCATATTACAATACTTTTCAGAAAAATGACAATATAGTATCCATCCTTATCCGTTATGTTTTTCACTTTTGTCGTTTATATTACTAACAGAGCTTTTGTTGGGGGAAAGGGAAATTTGATAAATGTAGGTTCATTTTTACTAAACCCATATATTTCGATTAGTTTGGTCAAGAAAAAAAGAAAACGAGAGCTTTTAGAGGAGAGGAAATACTAACAATGTTGGATGAAGGTTTCCCCAAAAAAAAAACAACGTTTGACGAAGATGGCGTCCCCAGGTTTCAGCGTGTGTACTCTGGAGTATCGATATTCATGAGAACACTTAACATTTATAGGCTACCTTGCACTTCATTACAATGTTTTCTTTTGCCTGCAGGTTGTGCCTAACACTCGAAGCAGAAGTCAAATGGGTGAAACGACTGATGGGGGATTATTTGAAATATTCCAACAGGACTATGGGCCTGTCGGTTCTCCCAGTTTTGAAGCTGCACGTGAAAATTTCATCATCAGTAGTGCTGGTTATGCAGTTGCGAGTCTTCTGCTTCAACCAAAAGATAGGCATAATGGCAATCTTCTTTTTGACAAGTACATCTCCCTCTCTCCCTCTTTCTCCCACCCATTTATGTATTCTACATATGCCTAGTTAGCAATGTCATCAAGCATACTTATGTTTAAAAACAAAGGGAAATGCTATCGGGAATGCCTTTTGAGCACTGCTTTGGTCATATAGCATTAAGGATCAATTATCCATAATATCAAATAAATCATTTTTGTCTTTGGTAAATTTACGAAGCGCTATTGTGATAAGATAGTTAATCTGATTTTCCATGGAAGAGGTTTCATTTTCTGTTGACTGGTGATACTATTCATTCAAGTAAAACTTCTTTTATATTTCTGAAAAGTTCTGTAGAAAAAGCAAGAAGCCCTAACGATATGATTCATGCAGCATGGGACGGCTTGTACATATCGATTTTGGTTTCATCCTAGAAACGTCACCAGGTGGAAATATGCGGTTTGAAAGTGCACATTTCAAGCTGAGTCATGAAATGACTCAACTACTTGACCCTTCCGGAGTCATGAAGAGTGAGACTTGGAATCGCTTTGTAAGGTAACGTAGACTTTTGTTCACGTGACATGAACCTGGCACATAGTTAGGTGAATCCCAGTTGAACTTAATCCCTTTTGTCTCGGACATGTGGTTGACTAATTGTATAAAAGGCGAATTAAGTTTCTGGTGTGTGAGGTGATCTTCACAACCTATGTAAATACATTTAAGCATGTTTGATTAAGCAACTTAACATTTTATTGATATTAAATGACATTTCCACACATTTGGATCTGTTTATATGCTTTTAAACATTTCAAACATGTTTTAACACTTTCACATGTGGGAAATCCTTTTTAAAATGTGTTAAACATGTTATTCACGGGCCCCACATAGTTGGATAAGGCTTAGTTTAATGTTGTTGTGGCCGCTCTTGGATGATGTAGGTTGCAAAAATGCATTGTGATCAATTAACTTGCCATTTTTGGGTCGATGAATGTACATTATGCTTCAAATTCGATGCGATAAAAACACAAATTGCCAGCCATAATCTTTTGTTCTTGGAACTTTTACTGTCCAATACCTTTTGACTTTGGTGAAGTTACAAGGGCTCCTCCTGCTTACTATGCTTATAATTAGCTTAATGAATGCCCTTGTTTGTTATTCAGTCATCATGTCAAAACTTGAGATTTGTGTTGTTCCTTTTAGATTGTGTGTGAAGGGCTACCTTGCTGCTCGTCGTCACATGGATGGTATCATCAACACAGTGATGTTAATGGTGGACAGTGGATTGCCTTGCTTTAGCCGGGGCGACCCCATCGGCAATTTGCGGAAGAGATTTCATCCTGAAATGAGCGAGCGTGAGGCGGCTAATTTCATGATCCGCACTTGCACAGATGCGTACAACAAATGGACTACTGCTGGATATGACCTGATACAGTATCTACAACAAGGCATAGAGAAATGATTTTGTTATTAACCTTCTCCTCTTTCCTCTTCCATTCTTAGTGAAGCTCGTCTTCCACTGTAAATTAACGCTTCTACCTTGTAGGTGTCTCTTTTTAGTCGTGATTGTGACAGGGACACCCCCCCAACGGGAAAATCCGAGTTACCTTTCATGTGCAATTGAGTTGTTGGCAACCATGGGGGTTTTCCTGATGAGCTTTCGAACGGGCTTGTCTTCACATTTTATTGTGTAAAGATGCTGAGCTTATTTATATAAAGTCAATCTTTGGTTTGATTGGCACTCATTTTCTCACTCCTGGACAAAGATGTCCAGCTTTTCGAGCATTGTTTCTAATGCTCTCTCGATCATGCGCGGGCGGTGCGGCGAGCGCGTCCTTAAGGGCCAAGATCACTCATCATTAATTGCCTTTGATGTGACAGGTCCACTCCCACGCGATAGTGTGGCGATCCTAAGAGACTAGTTAAGTTTTCGAAGTTGCAGTGGGTACACATCTTGGCTACCATACTTAAATTGTGTGTGATGGAAGCGGATCTTGTCATTTGTGTCTCGAACATTGCCGGAGGAACTTGTTACTCTACATGGCGATGTTTAAAGGAGACGCATTCCCGACTCGAATGCTCGATGTGATTCTGCGAGAACATGCTTTGTGCCTTGCCTTGATAGGTACTTTGAGCGGCTCCTCTAGATGTTCTTGTGCATACACCTAGACTTTGTGAAAGCGTGCCTCTTCGAACGATTTCGATTTTGGTATGATGTTTGATATCGGTTAAGTTCACAAAAACTCATAAAAAGTTTGATGTTGGCTTTCTATCCCCCCAAGTTCTTCTGTTTTACATATATTTTATGCTCGGACGGTGTGAAATGGTAGGAGGGATGTATGTATATAATTCTGGTCATACCTAATGCTGTGAATGGGTGGAAGGAGTTCTGCCCATTTGCAAACCCTAATGTCAAAACTTATGCTCAAGCCACGAAATCTAAAAACGTTCTCAACACTGCAGGTTTCCTAGTTCCCGCGGTGAAAACGACATCGCATGAAAGATCTAGAGATAGCTATCTTCCGATCCTCGATTGAATCACCGCAACTCGAACTCAACATCCGAGAAATATAAAATTATTATCGATGAGAGGTGGATAAGCACGATTGATATCGATGTTGTTGGTCGAAGATTAAACACTTAATCTCCCTTGTTACGGGGCATTACGCATCACGAAATTTGGCTTATTCCTCAAGTGCTAATCAGTTGAACGGGTCGTCAAATGAGCTTTTCCCCAGTAGTTGCACCCGATAACATAACCTGCGTCTCTGGTTCTATACGAGTTTGCACTTCACTCCATCTGGTGTGATTTTGATGCCTCTTCTCACATTCCTTGTTAGCCGCCAGACACTGCCCCAGTCGTCGATTTAAACTCTCTAGAGTTGACAACTCAGAAGAACTTTGGACGCACCTGATCGATGGTTGGATCAGTAATGAGCCAGTGGGGGATCAGATTCCCTGGCACAGCAATTATTGAACATGGACTGTTTTGCAAGCCTCGCGTGCATGACGGATGAAGCCAATCCTAATGAAGAAGTCTGGTAGAGTCTTTGTCCTGTAAACTTCAAGCTGTCATCCCTAGTTTCATAAAGTTCGAAAAAATTAATAAAATCTTAATTTTCTTTTGCATTTTCATCGATTCAATCATAAATTTTTTTTAAGTTTTTGTCGATTTAGTTATAGCCATTTTTTTCTTTTTCCAGTTGAGTCTTATTGAATGAAAATCGTTGACGTGGACGCCGACGGTCTTATATATGGCACTACCGCCATGATGTGAATGATTTTTAATAAATTTTAATATTTTTTGAATACTTTAATATTTTTTTTATTATTCCTTTTTTCTTTTTTTTTTCCTTTTGTTCCTCCGGCCATCACCTAGCGCCGGGTGAGACAAGGCTGATGGGCTTGTCTTGTCACCCTTGCAATGTAAAAATTCTTGTGGGTGTGAAATTTTGGTGGTCTTACTATATGAGAACTAGGATCTCAAACTAAAGTGAATAGACAAAAAAGAAAAGGTGAAGTTGATGGCTGAGAGAGCGGTGGCACGGACGGTGACTGGAGCAAGAAAATTCAGTCCCTTCCAACATCAATAATTTAAGGGACAAGTACCTCAATTGAAATTTGTTCATGCCCCTCTTTAAATCTACTCCATAAGCAAATCCTCCCACCACCCTTTCAATCATTCAAAAAGTGGACCCTTTTCTTAGAAGCACAATCACCACATGATTTTTTCCAGATCACAGCTAAATTTCATCTTTATTTTATTTATTTTTTTATTTGAATGAGCAACATGACCTCTTACCATTGAAATCGGACTGAGACCACCCCGTCCCAATGAATTTGAACGTCTCTCTCTCTCTTCTTTTTGGTTTCGTTCTCATGTATTTTGTATCGAAATACTTGCGAAGCCGATATAATATTATACGGTACATCATTTGAAAAATAATCTTCTTCAATCGAGCGAGACAAAAAAGCAAAGTCCGAGAAGGAGAAGAAGAAAGCCGAAAAATTTTGGAAGTTGCCATATGGAACGTAGCGGCGCATCCTCATTCCTATTCCTAGATGTTCCTGTAACCAGCCAATTACCATCGTGGCTTTGGGAACATAAATTGAGCAAATCAAATGCGTAAGTATACACGTCGCCAATTGAATTTTTTTCGAGCCTTGGTGAAAAGATGTTGGACATACCAAATCTACCATACTCCTCTTGAATTTACAGGATCTTGAACCTCCACTATCCGGTTGCCCCCATTCGTTTCAAGTACTTGCTTAATAGGATGGAGATTTGAGCGCGGTAAATTTGTGATTCGAGATCGTAAAATGAGTAAAGATTGGACGACAACACAAACTTGTGCGGATTTTTTATTCTTTCTCCATTTTGTAATGTTACCTTCTTCGAATCGAAAAAAAAAAGGAAAATCGGACCAAAGCTTTTTTTCAAAAGCTTAATCGTTGGATAAATTTATCCCAAAATATCGTATCTTTCGTGATCATTTGTGTATGATCGCCATCCCCTTTTCCTCATTCAACCGATGAATTAATTATGTGAATTTGATTTCCGTTTGTTTACAGACTTAAAATTGGAAAATTGTGCACGTGGATTCACTTTGAGCATGTCAAAAAGAACGGAGGCTACCATTGAAGGAAGACAACACAGTTCGTAGCTTACCTACTTCGGACAAGAAATTAAAAAGAGTGGTAGAGTTAAGAACGCCCAAGTTCCGAAGGAGATGGTATTTAAGTAAATCTAAATAAGATGAGTGGAAATTTCCGTTCTTCCAAATGTTCTGTCTTTGTTAATTTCATCAAGGAAATCGCGGTGGCCTTGTGCGTTAAAATGTTCGAAACGGGTAGGAGAGAAAGGAATTTCTCTCGTCTTCTTTTAAATTCATCATAGTTCGCGCCTGTTCCTTAAAAATGTCAAACGGGAAGCAACCTTTTTCGTCGTTGTCCACGTCATGATCAGCATCATATTACGCATGATTACTCAAAAAAAAAAAAAAAACCCTTACAAAGGCCTTTGATATCTTGCCCGATACCCCTTACCTTATAATCATTTTCCTGACATTCCCCGCCGCTGCCTCCTCCGCCGTTGGCACCACTTTGTTCCTTTGCATATCCAGCTCCCTCGCCGCAGACCTCCATTTGGTGAATTTACCGAAAATTGCCCCATCTCCTCCAGCGTTCGTCCCTGCGTCTCCGGCATCAGATTGTAGAAGAACACCATGCGACGCACGCCGATCCCCGCGTACAAGAAGAAGCCCCTCCGATGGTGATCGCCTTGTATAGTGATATGAACGTCATCGCTAGCACCCCACTCACCACCCTGTTCATGGCGACCCCGATTGCACACCCCTGCGCGCGCAGCCTCAGCGGAAAGATCTCTGAGCTGTACACCCATGTAATTGGTCCATCCCGATGGAGAAGAAAAGCCACGTAAGACAACACCGACGCGATGCACACAACCACCGCCCACATGACTTTTGTGTGGCTATGAATCGATGGGTGGTTAGGCACATTCCAAGGGAGCGAGCGGAGAAGATCATCCCGCCCACGCTGCTCAGGCAGCAACGGCCGTCTCCCAACGCGATCGAGGAAGAAGGTGGCAACGAGAATGAACGTTGTCTTTACGAAACCGACTGCGATGGTGGCAATGAGCTTTTTGTCGGAATTGGTGATACCGGCCTTCTCGAAGATACGAGGGCTATAGAGCACGACAGCGTCAATGCCGGAGGCTTGTTGGAAGAAGTGGATCCCAACTGCGCAGATGAGACGTGGAGGACGGAAGGGGTCGGGTGGAGGAGGAGATCGCGCACACACCCTGCCCAGTGCTTCGCTTGGTGACCTTGACGACATCGTCATTGCACTCCTCAGGAATGCCAGCAGCCTCCTTGATGTCGGCGAGCCGAAGCATGGCCTCCTCCTTGGAGTCGGAGGTCTTGGTTAGCACAATCTTCGCATCGCCCAAGCGGCCTTGCATGATGAGCCATCGGGAGACTCTGGCATGCCGAGGACCCCGAAGGAGAGCATGACTGAGGAGGATTGCTCCCATTAGCATCATACGCCACCCAGGAGCGGAGCATCATACGCCACCCAAGGTTAAGGCGGAGCTTGGAGAAGGCATAGTTGGAGATGTAGCCGAGGAGAATGCCAACATTGATGAAAACCTGAACCACCAAAATCATGTTTATTCATACCTCATATCGATAGGCTCCATGTTGGCAACCGTAATTAAAGAAAAAAAAGTTATAAATGAGAAAAATAAGCCCTAAACACGAATCACCTTCTAACTTTTATTTTTCCCGATAACAAAAAGATTGCATGTTCAACATTAAAAGGACTAAATTGATGACAGACGAAAAAAATGAGAAACATCCTACCAAGGGGAACAAAAGGAAAATGAGTATATACCTCAGGAAGGAGCTGAGGAAGCCACGGGAGGAGGCAGGGGAGACCTCAGCGGTATAGACCGGGGCGACCATGAGGGCGTAGCCGACACCGATGCCAGCGACGAAGCGGCCAAACATGAGGAAGCTGTAGTTGGGGGCAAGGCCCATGAGGAGGGCTCCAGCGAAGAAGATGGCCCCAGCCAATACGATGGTGTAACGACGGCCGATCCAGTCGGAGGTCCGCCCCGCCATCCCCGACCCGAGGAGTGAGTACAAGGCAAGGATCCCTGTCAAGACCTCGACCTGAACATCACTTATCTTCAGGTCCTTCTTTATGTATATTATTGCCCCGCTCATCACTCCTATATCTGCCGACATTTAAAAAAAAAATTGTTATTCACAAGAAATTGAAAAAACGATTAAAAAAATAAAATCTCACGGACCATTTCTCCTCCCTTTTCCTTTATACCAATAAAACGGGAATTATAGTAAATAATAAGCGCGATGGACTTTATTCAAAATTAACTCAAAAAAGAAAAAGGAAAAAGAAAAGAAAAAAAAATGGATGATGTTATCCGAAACCATTCATCTCAATAGATGCGACTATGTATAGAAATGACAAAATCTCTATTTGCCTTTGCTTTTGCTTTTCTTCATTTCCCATCCATTTTAGAAAAAAAAAAACGACCTTTCGCAATAGATCTATCGTTATGATCCACTGTATGCATTCTGCAGAGACATGTGTGGTTTTGGAGAGTTCCAAACATCATGGACAGCCACCAGGACGAGCCTTCCCATGATGTCCCAACATCGTACGCATCGATCGAGAAAGGAGAAGGAGAGGGGGAGAGAGAGAGAGAGAAGAGAGAGGGAGGGGACTTACCATAGCCGAGCAAAACGGAGGTCATGGAGGCAGGATGGCGCAGGCGGAGGCGTACTTGTTCCGGCGGGGCTTCGCCGGAGGATCGAAGTCCTCGATCGACTTCTGTTGGACGCCGTTGCTGGAGACGGCATCTTTGGCCACTGTCTTCTGGTCAGCCATCTCCATCTTCTTCCCCCGAGAGAGAGAGAGAGAGAGAGAGAGAGAGAGAGAGTTTTCTGGTGTGACTGTATGAATATAAAGATAACGAGCAGAGAAGAAATGAGAGGAGGAGGGAGTGAAGAAGGAGGAACACGAAACTGGGTTGCAGGGATGGGGAGTGTTTATATAGGCCAAAACCTCGCGTCGCTCGTCTAGGAAAGAGACCAAAAGCTGACGTCACCCGCTGGACCATGATTCTGTGCTCTCGTGTGGGCATCTTCATCGTCCATTTCCCTTTTACCAAAGGTGAAAAACAAGAACTAAAGAAGAACCTATCCTAAATTAAAAAAAAAACAGTATAAATTGGATTGGTAAGTAATACCACTCCTAAACTTCCAAAAAAAAAAAAAAAAGACTTGACCCCAGAAAAACTGAAAAAAAAATCATGTGTTGGTCCTGGCGAATCCATTATTTATATGTAAAAGAGAAATAAATTGAATGTTCTTCATGATTTTGTTACCCGACAAGGAATTCATTTAGGATATGCTCCCAATTGCATTTAATCCATGTCTATTTCACCGAGTTTCTTCACGAGACGGTGCCCAGATCTTCGCCCCTTTTGTGTGGGTCGGGACCAGAATAGACTCTCTCTAAGATGTTATGCTATCTCATCTTGATCTCGCATGGAGGAAATTTGCGAATATAATAAGTATCATCATATGTTGTTCTCATGTAATATATTTAGTTTCTCCACTAGAGGAGGAACTTAGTCTTGCGAATTTTCCTAAAAATTATGTAAGATAAAATCTACACATTTAATAGGAATGTGAAGTTCATAAAAGTGGAAGGTAACTAATATTTGATGTGGGTTCCAAAACTGCCGACTAATCCCCATATATAGAAACTTTATCCTCTAATGTAATCAGAGTCGTTAATGCTTTTTCACACTTATCTGTTTCGGATTTGAATTTCCATAAGAATTTGCTCTTTCATATCTTTATCCTTTTTGCCCAATATTTGATGATGCATCTTAGGCCGTCCCTTCACTTGTGGATTATTCAGTGAAGTAATTAAATAATTCCAATTTTATAGCAACGTGTTAATGGCAAAAAAAAAAAACTAATTGTTTCCGTCTTTGAGAATGTGTATATATATATATTATATTTGTCCTATCTCTAACTCTCCTCTATCTTATTTTTGTCCCGTCTCTTTGTAAAGAACGGGAATCGAACCTTGCATCTATGATACTAGCGTCCCATTTTTAATCCCTAACAGCGATCGAATGCCTGTTGACCATGAAAAGGCATATGAGGAAGTGATTTTCTAGCGAGTGCTCCAAACTTTGACTTTGCCAACTCTCTTTTTGATCAAAGCGAAGGGGATAGGCTCGCTAGATTTGGTCCAGAAGCCTCCGTCCTTTTAAATTATTTGTTTATCTAGTTTAATAGTCATTGCTGCTGGGTGAGTTTTTTTTTTTTGGACAGAACTGAGTGACGACTAGTTGTTTACTTGAAGTTTCTATGACATGCGGGACAAAAATAAAATATAAAAAAATTATAAGAATCATGTGGAGACTTTGTACCTAGCTGGTAGAGTTAGGGATCTTCCCCCCCACAGCACAGCTGTACGTTCAATTGTGGGAAAATTGTGCTGGACACCAATTATGGACTCATAAGATAGTGATTTACCACACATAGGTACAAACACTATGTCCAAAGTTTAGCGTTTCTTAAGGCGTATGTGCTGTTTGCAATGTAAAATAAGGGGGAAAAGGGGGATCTTTTTGTAAGATTGTATTATTATATATGTGTATTGTAGGCTGCCCAAGGCCAAGAAAGGATTTTATTTTTTATTATGATGGCTTAATTGCTGATAATATTTTTTATTTTCTTGACCAGTTGATTTCCTCATTGATTGGGTCAAAATGGTCACCGTCTACGGTAACAGTAACTTCTAAGTGCAGACAGCCCAAGAGTTCTCGAAGTATTATAAGCAAGTTTGTTTTCCTCGCTCAAGAACAGAATTTTTCAATTGCCGGATTTGCCTTTTATCTAATTTGGAACTAGCTAGCACAAATCTTTATCCTCGAGTTCAATCGAGGAAGATTTATCGGATGCTCGAAAAAGCGGTTGATGTTCCACCATTTTGAGTAAAAGAAGAAAATAACAAGTTTTGAATTGATTTGTTCCAATTAATTTGTGGATTGTGACATGAATATAGAGATTGGATTGCCTTTAATGAGTTAAGAATAGCGTTAAGAATATGTATAATTTGGGACTTGGTCTCCATGGAAGGCTAATCATGATCTGCTGAATAAGCGTTTCGAATCTCATTAACCAGAAAATTATCCAAAAAATCCTGATTTTATTATGGGGAGGTCAATTCAGTTCTAAACATGTCAATTATATCAATCTAGTCCTAAACACTTTGACGATTTGTCAATTAATCTTAAATCTTTCAATTGTGCCAAGTTAATCCTAAACCTCTTGATGATTTGTTAATTTAGTTCTAAACCTATTATTTGGATATTTTACAGGTTATGAATAAATTGGCAAATATTCAAAAGGTTAAGGACTAAACCGATACGATAAAGTCCTTACCCAAAAAACCGATATGATAAAGGTTTAGAATAAAATTGGTAAACCGTCAAAAGGTTTAGGACTAAATTAGTACAACTGAAAGGTTTAATACTGAATTGAGTGTCATACAATACGTTTAGAACCTTTTGAACAATTATCCTCTCATTAACCATGCATAGATTACTTTGTGTCATGATCACATTCATAGGCCAAAGCCCTAGATTTCATAATTCATGGGGATTGTGTCCTTGGACTATAACCAAGTTCATCTCCAATCATGTCTTATGTATTCTCAATACGACGACACACATCTTCCTTTAATTAAAGAATTTTTTCCTTTTTCATAATAAATTCTTTTGGAGACATGTGGGGTTATTTTACTCTCATTCGGAATGGAACCACAAATTTTTCATTTAAAATGCCGGATCATCTTTACGCTATCAATACTTAATTAAGCAACAAATACTTATCTTATTAGACATTTCTTTCTCCTCCACCCTCTCTCTTACATTTTTCATCGCGTTTTTCCCCCTTAAAAGAGATTTTTTTTTTGTCTTCATCCATATAGTAGGTCAAGATATTTCTTTATTTGTACTATTATATGAACTAGTTACAAAATCTTTCCTTCACTAGATATAACTAATAGGCCACATAATCATTTTAATTAAATTGATGGTGAGGTGCGAAATTTTGTTCATTCAAACAACAATGAGAAAAAAGGGGAATTTGATGACCAAATTTGTGCGTAACTGCAGCATTTACATAAATCATAACTTTGTGATACACCTGGATGAACATACTACACCATTCGATCTTGAGTTATACAGTACCGCTGGCACAATATTAATTATTACATGATCCAAATCGAGCTTGAATAGTTTTGTTAGGTGGTCTTGGGCTTTTCTCGTCTCAAAAGCTAACTTAAAGGATGATATATTTTATCACGCTTATAAATTGGCCACCAGGCCCTTCCACAACCAATGTCGGTTAACCCTAACAATCTTTCCATCATTTATCGAGCCTTGTGTTGAAAAAATAACAAACCATATATCTCTTGTATGATTTTGAGTCCAAACTTGTTGGTAACCCCGAATTTGATATCAGCGTTGAGTGATCTTAGGCCTCTCTCTTTCCAAAAGTTAGCTCAAGTGATTAGACTTTTTTTCCATACTTATAAATCAACCACCACCCTCTTCCACAATCGATGTGGGATAACTCCAACAATATTGTTTAGAACAAAACTTGGGAGATGATTTGAGAGAGCTAGAGACTTATAAGGAAACAGACTAGCGATCCTAAAGTATCTATTTGAGGAGATCTACACATGTAAGCAAGCCAAAGGTAATTTTTGATTCATCAGCTAATATTGTTCTGAGCCATGTCTTATATACAAATTAAGGAGAATTAGAGACCTACAATGAGGCAAAGAAAGGCACATCTCATATGTAGTCGACGTGCTATGAAAGATAAGATGAGTTCATTATTTCAGAAACAAAACTTGAAAGTTGACTAAGTTGCCTGTTGGTAAAAAGAGTTATTAAATAAGTGGGTGTACAAGATCAAAAATGAAGCAGGCAATAGTATTAGATACAAGGCAAGACTTGTAGTTTAAGGCTTTTCTTAAAAATAAGAGATCGACTACTCAAAAATATTTTACCAGTAGTGAACATGACATTAGTAAGAGTTTTGCTAAGTATAGTTATAGTGGAGGATCTTTATCTCGAGCAGTTAAATGTAAAAACAACTTTTTTACGTGATGATCTAGAGGAAGAGTTATACATAGCGCAACCTAGAGATTTTGAGGTTAAAGCTAAAGAACACATGGTGTGTTGCTTGAAGCAAAGCTTGTATGGCTTGAAGCAAACTTTGTGGCGGTGGTACTTAAAGTTGGATGGTTTCATGGAAGAAAAAGGATTTGTCTACTTTGAGACTAATCATTGTGTTTATTTTCTCATGTGTCTCTCTTTATATGTTGATGACATGCTAGTGGCTAGCTCCACTATGGATAGAATCGCAGAAGTGAAGAAGATGTTGGCATCACAGTTTGCTATGAAAGACTTGGGAGAGACCAAGAAGATCTTAGGCATGAAAATTATCAGGGATAAGAAAATAAGAAATTATGTTTTTCATAGGAAGATTATGTGAATAAGGTGTTAAAGAGATTTAACATGGATGAGGCAAAACGAGTTGTAACTCCTCTAGTAAGTGACTCAAACTTTATAAGGATACGTGACCAAGTACTTAAGCTTTGAAAGATAAGATGGCGGCAATGCCGTATGCGTTAGCAGTGGAAAATTTGATGTATGCCGTGGTGAGCACAAGAGCAGACATTGCACAAGTAGTTGCACGATAAAACTAATTAATCCGCACTTTTGGAGCCCATACCCCCCCAAAAAAAATTTGCCTCCCATTTATGATGGAATCTGCCATATTTCGCACGGAATTTATCTTTTATGATAGGGAACATGTCTATGCTAAGATCCCTTCTCCAGTTTTGTTGGAATAAATAATTAAAGAGTACACAAATTGTTGGAATAAATGAGACTTCACTGGTTAAATAGGTTGAAACAAAATGCGAAGTAAAGTTCAAATTCAGTCAGCGACAGTGCGAAGTAAACTTCAAATTCATCCGCCCTCACTACGCCACCATCGTCACGGCTCTTCGTCCGAGCCAAGCGACCAACCGCACGTGCTGTCCACACAACTCGAGGAAATACTACTAAAAGGAAAATTCACTTGTTATTTGAATAATATAATTTAAATATTATATATTATATATAAGTGTGTAGTCGCATCCAAAATGAGGATGGAAATATCCTACCCAAATAAAAAAAATAAAAGACATACAAGAATCAGGTGGAAATTGTTATACCTAGCCGGAAGTCACTCGGCTCGGACAAAGATCAATGGCGACGGTAGGGTCACGACGAGCAACAGATCGGCGGCAGAGCTGTATTGCACGAGTAGAAATGGAGAGTGAGGGGGAAGAAAAAAAGGGAACAAGAAAAAGAGAAAAATAACATTTGTTGCCAATAATGTTTCTTGGTGATGCTTTTTTGGACATATCAAAATGGATATTTGCATCATAAATTTAGGATATAACTACATGTGAATAATTCAATAACCAGCGTGTAATTCTTTTTTAACCAAATGTGAACGTGCCAAGTGTCACTTCCAGCCAAAAGAATCGCACTCCTATCCAATAAATCCAAACAAAAACTTTTGATATTTTATTTAAAATCACGTTCACGACTGGCGAGCCTCCTTTTGGATATCCAGATTAGGATACCCATTAACATATATTTAAACCAATTTTTTTTTTTGGGTTCAGCATATTAAAACCAATCAACATCAAATTTCCTTAAAAACTCTTGGTGAAGTAACTAATTATCCTTCTCTTAAGATCTGTCTTCTTAATTACTCGGTAATGGGAATCAAATTACTTGTCATAATTTTAAACGACCTAAACCTTCAATCTTTTAATCTCACAAATTCGTATCCCACACGCCGACAATAGGACATTGCCTAACGCAACTCGAACAGCTACTCTTTGACTATTCTAACGAAAGAGGATGTTTTGATTTTGTTTTATTCCAGGCGCTAAGCCACATTTTCACTTTCTTGTAGCACGGAACGAAGAAGACGTATTCCAAAAGCCAAAGAACAGAAGAAACCCACGTCGCAAAAATGATGTTAGAATAGTGCAGCAATGACAAGTTTTGAGTCTTAAGCATCACGCATGACCACCTCTCTCTCTTTTTTCTTTCTTTTTTTAAATAATGTCGAGGAAGTCTATCTCGAATAGGTAAGCTTTCAGGTTCGAATAACAACTAACCTCGTGAACTAGGTAACGGGCGAATCAAGGTCTGACCGTGCAGCCCACGATATTATAATTTGCAGTCTGTGGTGGGGATCCAAATTATAGAAAAAAAATTATCAAAAAAATCCTAAACTTATTGTAATTGTGTCAATTCAGTCATAAATAAGTTTTTTAGCCATTTGAGTTCTAAAAACTTTTCGATTGACCCGCCAGTGCTGACGCAGTAATTTTTAACAAATAGAAAAGTTTTAGGACTTAATTAGAAAAAAAAATGTTTACGACGGAATTGGCATGATTGTAATGGATTTCGAACTTTTTTGATAAATTTTCCCCAAATTATGCCGTGCCTCCATACACAAGTTTGGTTCTTACCCATTAAGCCAATCCGAGGGGGGTTAACTCCTCAAAGTTAGGGACAAATATTCATCAAATTAGTATGAAATTCAAGGGGGTCTGAAGTCTATTTCCCCACATAAGGTGACCTGAAACTAATGCGGACAATGGATATACCTTTTGGGACCAAATACCGTCATCAGTGTCCCTTTTGACTTGCTGGTGGGTTCATGTAGTCCACGTTTACAATTATCAAATGATAATGCTTTTTGAACAAAAAAAAAAAATACACGAGAAAGTTGGGATTCTTCAATTCGACCAAGGCAAGTCAACGAGAGAGAGAGAGAGAGATTGGAACGGACAAGACGATCAGAGGCGTGCCTCTCCGAAAAGTCATATAAAGAGTGTCCAAACGTTTCCCAAGTCCAAAATGATGTGCCAGTCCCATCAGAGAGCATGGGAAGGACCCACGACTTGAGAGCAAATTCCAACACCCTCAATTATTGTTTTTTTTTTTACTTCTTGCCCAAAAAAACCCCAAATGAGAAAATTCTCTCGATTTTTTCATCTCGCTCTCTTTTCATTTCTTCTTTTTATTTTCAACCCGTTTATTTCGAAAATAATGAATTATCCGAAATGTATTTTCCTAAAAATAATCCTCTTGTATCACATCAAATAACTAGTCAATGAAAATTATTTTCATTAGGAGTAATAATTTTTTACTAGACATCTCTCATGGATGATGAATAATAAATTTTTTATTTATTAATTTTTGTAAGCCATACAAACGATCATTTTTTCGTAATCATTCATTATTTTTGCAAATCAAACCCAATGCAAAATGAGTTGAAGTCAATTGCCTTCGATCCGAAGAAGGAATGCGGTGCAAATGAAAACTTTCGTTTTTGGTTGTGATTAAAAAAAATGGATACAAGGAATGATTTTCACGTCAAATATGAAGTATGTGCCAAAAAGAAGACATAGGAAAAAAAAATGTTGAAGAGTTTATTTGGGAACGAAGTTGTTTAGTGTTCGAAATTTAAAAAAATGAACAGTACTTTGAAGGTGATTGATTGTTTGTGTAAAGGGTTGGAAGCGTCTCACAGACCATTTGAAATTTCTTCTTCTAATAAGTGATTATATAAACTAATCAAATTGCACGGATCTTTTCGTGCCACATAAATCAAGATTGAATCATCATCTATCTTAAAATCTTCCATCGTAATCTTTTTCTTTGTGGCCAACATGAAAAGGCAAAGAACTCGAAGTATTATCTAAACATTAAAAAGTTATGGGAAAAGGTAGGGGGTCAACATTCGAAAAGTTATGTGAGGCGCATGCTATATAGAACGGGAAAGTTTCAAGTATTTTGAGCGCATGTCAAAATTTAGATTAAATACTAATGAAAAATAAAAATGGAAAGTTCATCTGAATATGTTTAGTGTTGTCTCGTGCCCACTTGGATACTCCTATATGAACATGAAAGAGAAGGCTCGCAAGAACGAAATGCAAGCTGACTTTTTTTTTTTTTTTGCCTGCATATTCTCGAATATAAGAATGTTTTATGGGGAAAAAAAGTAACTCATTCATTAAAGAAAGGCATAACAAATAGCATTTTCGTCCTTCAAATTTTCTGAATTTTTTTAATTTCTTTTTTCCTTCCTTTTTGCCGTTCGCTTGTCTCAGGTGATGACCCACCGCCGACAAGGGCCTAGGTGAGGCTTCGTTGCCAGTTGCTGGTGAGCCCACATCGACTGCAACAAAGAAAAAATATGAAAAATGAAAAGAAAAATTAAAAAAAAAACAACGAAAATACTCTTAGTTAGGATTTTCTTTGAAATAATGAAGGAACTTTTTGCTCTTATTTGGAATAAATTTCTCTTCAAATTCTTATTTGAGAAAATTAGAGCACATCAAATCTTAATATGAAATTTTTCTCAATCATAAGACGGATATTTTCCAAAAAGGTAGATGCAAGTAAATATTGAAAATGCCACGTAATGTTTCATATTGATAAGCCAAAACCTTTTCTGGTTCAGCTAGCCGTAGCCAGAGTCCTGTTTGTCAACGCACATGCGGCGTATTCACACTCTTTGGACTCGCAATTACTGTGGAGATGGCAGCTGTGCTTTTGACCGCTTGACTGATTTGAAAAGGCCGCAATATTTTTAGCATATTCAAAGATTAGACCTTTCTCGGCCTTTTTTACTAGGATTAATCGTGTCACAAAATGAGGCTATTAATTGAAAATAGGATTTATTTCTTGGATTCACACCAGAAAAAAAAAAAAGAATATTTGGATCCAACATCCAAGATTGGCTCGTCTATCCTTATCAAGATCGTTCGGAGATTTTGCCCCCATCGTCGCCATACTTATCAAGAAACAAGGGAAAAAGGGATGTCCATAAAAAGAAGGAAGAAGAAATAAATGAAAAGGACAATCCCATACCGACCATTAAAAAAAGAAAGAAAGAAATGATTCCACAAAAAAAATTACAATAATATTTTCATGGCACGTCAATACTTCAAACTTCATTCATCTCGCCCAAGAACTCTAAATTTGTGCCCCGTGGCGTGAAATGCCTTCTGTTTTACATTCATCACGGTGATCATTCAATATTCGACATGGCAGCATTTATAGACAACAACAAGCAAATGGATATGACGTGATAATGGACTAGGGGTGTGCACGGTCCGAGCCGGTTTGGCCCAAGTATGAAATCGGGGACCGGACCAATAGTCTTGATTCTCAAATTTTAGGGACCAGGGACCGAACTGGCCCGAGATCGGTAGCTCGGTCATAATGGGATCACTAACACTAACTACTTATAGAATTTAATCCTTGGATCTAAATTAAAAACTTTCAATCTCAATCATTCAGCTTAATAAAATATACACATGATCATTGTACAACCATCGCATGAGTATTTATAATCCTAAAATAATGAGAAAAGACTAAATTAGGAAAAAAAACACTTAAAACAACTGAAACAGGATTATGCTCCTACATCATTTTTCCTCAAATTGAAAAAAAATTAAGCTCAAAGTAGGATTGTACCTGCACTTCATTGAATCCAAATGCGAACAAAACAACGAATTTGTATAATATAGTCAAGACAAAACACATATTGAGTTAAGACCAAACACAATTGAAGATTGCATATCGAAAAACATGATCGGAGATTGCATTGTAAAGGCGAGATGCAAGCGTTGAACGAGAGAAGAAGAGTGAGTGTCAAGCAAAAGATGAAAAATTAGATTAACTAGTTCTTCAAAAATTTCTAATTTTTTTTTTAAATTTTATGCGTATATATATTCTAGGCGATTCGGTCCAAACAGTCGGATCCAATCCCATCCATCATGAAACCGGGGACCGGACCATTCCCCTCAAATACCAGACCAACTCGGACAGTCCAATCTAATTTGCTCACCCCTATAATGGATGCTTGCTTACATGTCGACCCACAGCGTAGCCGTGTCATATTATTAACGTCCATGCAGGCTGCCACGACGAATTTCACACAGTCATATCGACAGAATTTGGTACAAGTTTGGGGTCACAAGCGAGACAAATTTAGGAGCAGCGATGTTTCCCCGGGAAAAATTCAGTTTTTCTTTCCAGGAAAATGGCAAAAATAAAAAATAAAAATTTCATAGCCAATGAATGATGAGCCACCTCTACGATTTATTTAGTCAAACAGCCACCTCTTCGGTTCACACTCCCCTTCTTCTTACTCGCAAGTCAAAGTTCGACCGGTGGGGAGACCCGTAGAAGGGTTTTCGAAAATGACAAGATCCCACAGCTCAGCAGTCAGCACACTCGTAATAACGGCCGTTGAATTTCGAATTTTTTAAGGTTGTTTTAAAGTAATTTTTTGACCTACTGTTACTCCCAACGGTCCAAAATCTCAGACAATAAGCAAACCGTCACACGCTAAAATCCATGTCCATAACATTTTTATGTTCCCCGACAAGAACGTCGCGAGGACATCTGCGGTGAGGACACCAGATTCGTGGCATGAGAAATGAACTCCCAACTTGATCTGGCGTAGCCAAGTTTGACTCCGGGGCGATTGTGCTCTGTTCGTTCTATTATTCTCATTAAGTTAATCTCGCCATGGACCGATCTTAATTAGAGTCTTGCAGCCATAATATAACACGTGCACACCCTCAATTTGTTTATGCACGGTCGGCGCGTCGACTATATATATAAATGGAAATTGGAGATATGTGCTTTAAAAAGGGTGAATAAGGTGGTGTGAATATTTCGTGAGATCCTAATTGACTTGGGAATATGCTCGATACGTGTTAATTAGAATCAAAACGCCGGCGAATTAAGAAAACGGATCCAATGTGCCGAAAAAAGGAGCGTATAATAGAAAAGGGCTGACAAGTCCACATACCATGTGCAAGAATAAAGGTTTATTTATTTATTTATTTATTTATTTATTTATTTATTCATTTGATACAATGGGATTTCATGAGAAATTTGGTGCTAACTCTTCTATATTTTCCCTAATATATTGTTAAGGAAAAAAAAAATCAGTTACTCGATTTCAAAAGTTCATGCCCTTGTGGGATCGCAATTCTTACTCCGTGTATGTTCACGCACCGCTAGCTTGGAGGTGTGTACATACATGAAATTGTAACTCCGCAAACGATTATTCGCAGTTCGTTAGCCAAATGATAGAAGGTAGCTAGATAACTTGGGATAATTATTGTAAAAGAAGTAAACCTATTGTACGGTGGCAAATTCAGCCCTAAACTGTTCAATTTGATCAATTTAGTTTAAACCATTTGACATTTTTCCAATGTAGTCCTTTCGACCAGTTTTGGCCACAAATTTTTGACGTGGCAGTTTAGTTAGCGCTCGCCTTTTATGTGGCGCACAATGGTGCCATTGTGGACAATCTTTACAATTGTAGCCAATCTCGGGGATGGCCGATCACTGGCCACAGGCGAGGGTCGTGCTCGTTAGCCGTAAGCAAAGGTCGCTTTCGCTAGCCACCCCTGACCCAGATCTAGTGAGAGCAATGTTGCCCTCGCAGGCCACCCTTCCCTAGATCCAACGAGGACCCTTGCCTGTGTTGTCGAGGACATGATCTAGGCAAACGCGGCTCTCCCCTTGACTGGTCGTTGACCATCACCGAGATTGGCCACACGCAAAAAAAAGAAAAGAAACAAAATAAAATATAAAGGATTAAAATGATTTGCAAAAATCATCCACGTTAGTACCGGCTGTGTCACATAAGACTATCAATATACATGTCAATAATTTTCAAGTCAAAATTGATCGGAAGGATTACATTGGAAGATTGTCAAAATGTTTTGGACTGATTGGCTAAATTGAAAAAATTTGGATTAAATTGGCCCGTTATACAATAGGTTTTCTGCTTTCTTCTCTGGTTTGGAGGTAAATATTTTTGGGCTAGATTAATATAATTTCAATCCACCTCTCACTTATAGCTGCCTTTTCCACAATATTATGTTAGAATTGCTTCCGACTGGATATGGGCTCCCCCTTAATTGAGACAGAAAGAAATGAGAGCAAGAGGCATGAGCTGGAGCGTGCGCGAACAAGTCTAAGAAGGCCTCCTTTGTTTGGCGAAAAATTTGTCATTTCTAAAAAATATTTTCCAAAAAATATATTTTTTAAGAAAATGACGATATTTTCTAATATTTGACTGACATCCAAAAAATAAATCGAAAAATATTTTCCGTCATTTGATAAGGAAAAACAATTATCACCGTATACATCTTTTAAATTTTTTTTCATTTTTATAAAGTATTTGATTTTTTAAATTTATTTTTACTTTTTCTTTCTTCTTCAACCAGCTATCAGCCACGGCAATCGCCCGGAGAACTCGAGGCGACGAGGCAAGCCACAAGCTCGCTAGATCTGGGGAGGGCAAGGCTCACCTCGACGGCCTTGAGCTCACAATTAGTGAGGCCACGGGGGTCGGCTGAGCTCGAGAAGATCCCCAGGTCGTAGGACTGACAAGTTCCTTTCCTTCTTCTTTGGGGGAAAGGGCGAAAAGAAGATAGCAATTATTGAGGAGCCCGCGGAATCAAATCAATTGATGTCGAAGTCGTCGAAGTCGTCCTTGAAAGAGTTGAAGAAATCGATATCGGGTGAGCTTGTTGTCGAAGGAGAGGACGCCCAAGGAGGAGAGAGACTATGAGAAGAGAGAATGGGGATGGAGGAGAGAGAGACTGTGAGGAGAGAAGAATATTTTCCATTGATTGAAAAATATTTTTCTTGACGATATATTTTCTGCCCTCAAACATTAGAAATTGAAGAAAAAAATATTTTTCAAACTTTCGTGAAATAAACAGGGCCTAAAAGAAAAAGAATGGGAATCGGGTTTTTGAAAATTTGAAGTAATAAGAATTAAAAAAAAAAGGAAGGGGGGGGGGGGGGGGGGGGGGTTTTCCTCGGTAGGTGGATCCACACTTGGAATAGGGAACCGGATTGATATTCACCGGTTCTAAATTTTGGAAATTAAGAATCGCCCCGACCCGAGAGGTTTGGTCTGCTTATTTTTTTCTTCCCCCCCTACCAAAGACAGAGACCGGCAAAGCAGTTTCGGTATCGGTTGATTTGGTCTGGGAATCAGCTTGGCTTCCTCAAATCTTGGTTCGACTTTTCAAACCACGTGATTGAAAATGTGATCACCAACCCCCACTATGGAGGG